>QRAM01000327.1:3285-108350 GCA_013436055.1 Halocynthia roretzi
GACTAACGAAGCGGCGGAGTGGATAGGAGAATAGGTCTCAGGACATGGTGAGACGAGGAGTTGGCTAGCAAAGGGCTAGAGTGGAGATAAGTCTCGTGAAATTGGTTGAGACGCAAAGTGTAAGATATACTGGATAAAACAGTTCATGATAATACGATTGTGATTGGAGTATTTGACTGTAATTAGTTCGTAGCACCAAGTCTGTGTTGATGATACGAGCCTGTGAATAGAGTTGAAGTGTACATACAAAAACATGTATTGATTTATACCTACAAAGAGGCATCATTCAACCGAAGTATTACGTTTGTTTTTACGCGATCTTCTGAGTATTGGACGAAGATAGCGGAGTTCCTCCTTGTAATCAGGAGTGTATTTGTAGCGGTTCGAACGACAGAGTACAAACTAAACTAACAATAAACTATAACAACAAGCTGAGCCGCAACATTGGTGACCCTGACATGATATTGGTCACCACAACACTGACGTGATATTGGTAACCCAAAACAAAGGTGAGCCGCAACATTGGTGACCCCGATCACGAAGAAGAATTATATAACAAACTTCGGAAGAAACTAAAGACTAAAGAAATCGTCTAAAAACCGGTTCTTTATCCAACCGTTCATCACTCGTCATAATACAACAAGAAAAATTTCAACGATCGAAGAGGACAATTTGGACACGAGGACATTCCCAGAAACGGTAAATACCAATAAAATTTTACCGACGCAAAACTATTACGCTTTCCGACGCAAATACCGTACGCGCATATTTCCGATTTACTACTTTAGGCAGAAATCGTGCATGCATATATTTTGTTTTGATTGTACTGTAAATGAATAACTGTTATCCCTCCGCCTCTAACAGAAAGTTTTTCATAGTGCTCCCCAAGAACTATCTCTTTGCGTTAGGAATTTCAGTAAGCTTGTCGAGTGTACAAAAGAAATATCCCCCATTAAGAGATTTTCTGAAATGGCGGAAAAGGGAGGTTATAACCTCAGAAGTACAGATGTTCCTAAAACATCCGATTCCACTGAGAATACCATAAGTAACTCAGACAGATCTACCACTCCTTCACCACCACCTAGGAAAATATCTCCTTCTTATTCCGGAAAACCTAAACAACAGTTACAATCTGTCACTAGCCCACATCTATTTCAACCATGCACCACACAATCTGAAGCAAACACCACACCATACCACACCACTTTAATCCCATGTTGATACCCGTAGTATGTAGTATGATTTTTGTTGTGTCTAAGCACAGATAGATTGCTTAGAGACGGAGGATTTAAAGTTGTATTTTGTATCATATTTTCTATGCTGCAGTAATTGTATATAAATTTCTTTGTGTATTTGTATAACCTTCTGTCACGACTTTCATTGCATACTGAAAATAAAAAGAGAGATCCAAAAAAAAAAATGAAAAAAAGAGAACATATATCGTAATATTGCCATTTTTTTAATTTTGTATATCGCATTTTTTCCTATGACAAAAACGCACTGTTTTCTGCAGTGTTATTTCATGTTACCGAGCATGCCTTCTTCATGTATTTCATGCTTTTATCACGTGTTGTGGATTTTCACACCAATATTAGATGCTATGCTTTTGCCCAATTTTCCACCGGAGCTTCCAGCTTATAGGTGGGGGGCCTTTATAGGGAGTTGAATTGTACAGGGAACTGATGTTGGTAATGATTGTAACCAAATAGTAGTGGAGAACATAACGATAACGGGATATGTTCTGTGGTGATGATATATTGATGTATAATGGTGGGAGACTGTGAAGCCCTGGTATCACTTCCTAAACATGATATTTAACTGTGGGAAATGTTACTGTATGGAGGCTTACAGGGAATATAGAGATACGCCGACTAAAGAAGCGGCGGAGTGGATAGGAGAATAGGTCTCAGGACATGGTGAGACGAGGAGTTGGCTAGCAAAGGGCTAGAGTGGAGATAAGTCTTGTGAAATTGGTTGAGACGCAAAGTGTAAGATATACTGGATAAAACAGTTCATGATAATACGATTGTGATTGGAGTATTTGACTGTAATTAGTTCGTAGCATCAAGTTTGTGTTGATGATACGAGCCTGTGAATAGAGTTGAAGTGAACATACAAAAACATTTATTGATTTATACCTACAAAGAGGCATCATTTAACCGAAGTATTACGTTTGTTTTTACGCGATCTTCTGAGTATCGGACGAAGACAGCGGAGTTCCTCCTTGTAATCAGGAGTGTATTTTCTAGCGGTTCGAACGACAGAGTACAAACTAAACTAACAATAAACAATAAACAATAAACAAGCTGAGCCGCAACACAGTCACCTGTCTAGCAACTTCGAACTACCAGAACATTAATTGCTCATTAATAACATCTTAAGTCCCTAGTGCTGAAAATTGCCAACATGAAACAACAAAGTTACATTACAGTATTACAAGTTGGCAATTCTAGTTCTAGATTAATCAGCTAACCTAGTTTTCAGATAGCACAGTTGAGTATATGGAACTATCACATTGACTGCTTACTTAGTGTTGCTGACTACTTACCAGTAGGCCAAGGTGCTGAAAAAAGCTTGTGATTATGGATCACCCTCACCAGTTGCATCTCAGCGGTGTATGTATATCGTAAAATCAAAGTCAAACTAGGCCGATAAACTCTCTCTCTGCGAATTCTAAAGTATTGTTTCCTTTGTTATTAAACATAACAGGATATAAGCAATCCAAGAACAACGACTTGATGTATTGCATGAGCTTTGTCGCCTCTATCATTTGCCTAGGGTTACTGCGGCCGTTTAACTCGCACATATATCTGTTGGCGACTTAAGTTACTTGTGAAATAACTGCATATAGCTGACTGCCTCTCACTGAAGCTAAAATTGTGAGTAAGTTTATCCCATTAAATAATAACGGATAATCAATGACCAAAATGAAAAATGTACGCGGCCAAAAAAAAATTCAAACGCATCCTGTTTTGTTAAAGCTTTACCTTGTACCGTACAGCACAAAACTCAGAGAATCCGAAGGGTTTGAATTGGCCTGCTAATTTGCTAAAAGTGAGAGAAGAAGAAGAAGAAAACTATTGGAGAAAAATTGAAATGAACTGCAATACGCTACGCACGAGTTTTTCTCTCGTATCATGTCTGGCTCACGTGCGAGTGAATTATCGACGCGGTCATCGGCCTTCTCGCATATTTTACGGCAACGATTACAATAGAACTCCGCTTAGCTAATAAATATAAAAAATAAATGTTGAACTTTTGAACCTGATTAGGTCGGGTAATTTGTAATTTAATTGCATAGCCCCAATACAAATAGGGTTTTGAGGTCCAATAAATTTGCGTTATTTGCAGCCCGTCGATCACCTATTCCTAAAACCCGTACGGCACCTTGTGTTCTTCGTCTGTCACAGCATATTCGAAGACTATGGTCACAGTTTCACTGCCTAGCGCTAGTGTAATGTCTACCTAAAACCTAACGTTACTAGGGGATAAGAAAAACCGTGCATCTGTCGACTATCTTAACTTTTTCTATCAATAACTGTAATGAGTCGTTTAAATGATTTACGAAGTCTAATATAAAAATGTAGCAAAAGTTTCTATGAAAATATGGAAAATTTTGGGTACCTAAGAGGTTTCCGCCAGGTGGCCATTAAACGACGCGCAGCGTGCAAAGCATTGTTTGATCGTATTCGTTTCTCCGCATTGAGAAATAATAGTGTTCTGCAAAAACTTTTATCGTTTCTGTCTGCGTAAGTAGCATTAGCAACATTTCTTACGTATATTCATGGTTTGTGAACTTTTTCTTCAATGAAAACTTGAAAAACCCGTAACAGGCGTTCAACAGGTCGCTGTGATGAAATATCATTTGAAAGTCTATTTTTTCAGAATTTTTTTCACGAAAAAATATTTTTCAAATTTTGAACTTACTGCCTTTCAATAAGCCATGGATAGTGAAGGTAACGATCCGATTTCTACCGTGAATACTGAACATCCAGAAATAGAAGTGCAAGATGATAGGGGGAGCAATAACAGTGGTAGTCACAGCAGCGATGAATTTGTGAAGGGTACGTAGTCATATATTTATTTTATTATTTCTATACAATTTGTATTACGAAAAATCTGTTCACAATAAAAGTCACACACCTGAAATTCGAAGTGCTGCAACAGCAGCTGTAATAAAATTATTGTCCAGGGAAAGGTCTATGTGCGCTATAGACTTGCCGCCATGTGACCCGGTTTGGCTGGTACAGTCTATGGCTGAGGTCTCGGTCTTTATCGGTTTGACATGAACTCCAAGAAAAAAGTATATTGATAGCATTCTAGTGTTATCGTAATTAATGACGTCTCAATAATACCACTATTTGGTCATTATGCTTACTCCCGGTTTGATGTAAAAAAATATGTTAAGCTTAGTTGATGGGCAAGAAATTCTATCCAAAACATTAGTCCGAAACCTATGATACCTTCCATAAGAACCATAGCCATGTTGTTGACTGCTTTTGTCCACATAGACTGGTCCATCTGTTGGCACATGCCCACTTTGGTTTACTCTCAGAATTCCATCCTACTTGCATTATAACGCGCCAAGTCCTTAATGCAGGTTGATTAATAGTTGTATAAGTATAAGTACAACTGACATAAAATCATGTCCCATATATATGTTACAAAATGACCTTAGACCCATTTCCTACTGTGCAGTAAGAAATAAACACAAATTTTGAATGTTTTAACAAACGATATGACCATTGTAATGCTGTTCACATATGCTCTCGAAAATATAATATAATATTTTGTTTCATGTTTGCAGTAAACCAAGATGATGCATCCTTAGCTGAAGATGCATCTGCAGCTGAGCATCTTGCTGATGAACTTGAGTCAACAACCTCTGCCGTATCGGAGATAACTTCCAAAGACGTCGGTATGACAACAATTAAATATTCGCTGATATAACGCAAGCACATTGGGCTCGAATCTGTATATACAGTAAATTCTTTTGTCTGGCACTCAATTTCGCAATGATGTTAACATTTCAGTTCGTTATGTAATTTCTACGCCTAATTATCCATTTTTTCCCAGGCGGTACTTTATTGGATCGTCTTGACCCTCGAGGTGAGTGCTGTTATTATTATTCTAAATTTATAATTTTATATCTAAAAAGTTTGTGTCAAACTAATAATGCATGCTGCAAATTTTTTTTGATCTGTTTTCATTTTTTTGGTTTCATCACTTTAACCTGCTAAATCTCTTGCCTCTAAAATAATTTGTACTGAGTGTACATGACAGCAGTTGCTCAGGGTTCGTATCTGTTTCTCATCCTTTGTTAAGAATGGTTAGTTGCAGTGAGGTCATTACATATCTGAAGTATTTAGATTGCTTAAATTACCAGTTATCAGTTGACTTGCATTACATAATCCAGAAATGTTCAGAGGTGTCAAGGTTGCAGATAGATGTAGTCGTTATGCTTCGAGTAATTTTTTACTTTTTGTATTCTCTGTTTGAACATAAGCTCACTATAAGATTTATCAAGAGGTTTTAAATAACCTCATTTCAACATTTTAACTGTTGAGTTGTGACAGCTATATTATTGAGTATGTTTTGGCAGTAAAAGTTTATGGACGGTTGGGTAACCTAGTAAATTATTTTAGCATTTTGTGCTAGCATAGAAGTCGTGGCTTAAATAAAATAGTTGACTGGTCATTTAGTTCTGTTTACGCTCCCCGGAAATAATTCACGGAAACCTTTCGAGCGATAAATGAGATGTGAATGAACCAATGGTTGTGGTTCCATTATAGAGGAATGTAATTTATTGCTCTACAGTAGCAATGATGCCACCATCTTCTGACTTCTACTATGTGACTAAAAGGGTAGCAACTGTGATAATTCACTTATATTGTATTTATTGTAAAAAATTAATTAAACCTTTTTAGCACACTGTCAATGGTTCATGAACCTTTGCAGGTACTAGGGTACTGTTCCAACAACCAGTCGTGATCCGCATTGGTCAGTAAATGAACTTTTCACATAACGACCAGAATCCGCCCCAACGGCCTGGAAAATATCTTGAGATATTTTTTAATGTCACCCAGCATGTAATAAGGGTCCATGAGAGTATGAAACGGTTGTAAGTGTGAGGAACAGTGATAGTTTTGCAGAACGGTCGTGAGTGCGTGAGGTCGTTAAATAATTTCGCTATTAAGTGTGTGAGTCGCATTTTTGCACCTGAATTAAATAAAAATGAAAAGGGGGTTAGCCTTATGCACAGGCTTAATTATGAAATTTCTTCACCAAGCAAGACAATAGACGGTGTATGGTATATTTAAAATATAATATAAATATTGTAGTCCAGTGAGAACTTTTTTTAGAATCTGACCCAGTCCACCTAAACCTTAATCAAGCGGGCTGCATGAAGTACTGTTTGTGTAATGGTTAAGTGTAATAATTGCATAAAAAGATATTAGGGGCCTGGAACAATTGTTAGAGTGTTGAAATAGTAGAGCATACACTGTAAGCTGTGTAGCATTGCAAACAGAGTGTACGGTGTAGTATTTGTATTCCAGTAATATGTTTGGTTTTCATTGTGTAAAGTCAAATTTTTGTTTATTCAGTCACCAAGTGCCACTTATGTATGACTTTGCAAAGATATTGTGTATGATTCTTCATGCACAGTTAATTATCGTACTATCTCTTAGATTCTTGACCTTAATAGAAACCGTGACTTACCTTCTTCGAAGCTTTTACACTACATCCCAGCCAGTTTAGAAAGCGGTTCAATTTGATTCTTCCTTTTTTGTTAGATATTGTGGTTCATTGGATTTCATCCAAGAGCCTTTTTTGGGTTCGTTTTTCAATAATCCATATAGTGGTAAATTTTACTATCCTGTGCCTTCCCCTTTTTCCTATTTTCCGCTATCGGAGTGGCATTTTCTTCGGCTTGTAAATTATTAATGCAACAACCGAGAAAATTATTAGTAGTGAGGAAATTTTGCCTAGGCATGCTAGACGCTATGATTTGCACGCGACCTTTTGTATTGGATAGGATGAATATGAAGCAATAATCGTAGCTGTGTTCTGTTTAACGATTTCGGATCGCACTAATAATAATTTTCTTGATTAAAACGATGTCAAACTCCGAACAAGCACAGGGTGCTTCTAGTTCTCCTGTGGAGTCGGCCGTTTGTTGCAATTACCAGAATTCGGGAGACAATTACGAAGAAACCGAATTTCTTTTATCAATTCCTCGTTCATTTCTAAAAGATGGCAGTCGCGATTGTTTGGCTGACGATAATTCGGTTCAAGTCGAGTTGTCGTCTTCTCCTTGCCTCGATCGAACCGATTCCGAATCCGTGGACGAACAGCGTTCGGATTTTGAGCGAATGGAGGACGCGGAACCAGACAATTCGAAAGCTAGCTCCGGTTCGTACAAATTTGACCAAACGAAAGATGATCTTATGAACGATTCGCAAATTGCTGATCTACACCCCGTGACTATGGAGCCCATCCCTCCTGGAAGCGATCGCGTTACCACCCATCAGTCGACTAACAGCAGTAATCTAGCCAGTCGCCCTTGCGGTAACTTTAACTGTGCTATCGTCTGCGAAGGTAGTTAAACAATTTAATTGCTCCGTAGGTTTAGTTCTTGATTTACACAAAAGAAAATGACCGTTTTTCCTGTCGTCAGGCGTTACTTAAATTTGCCTAGGGTGTTCATTTCGCCGAAAAAGGTCGTGTTTAAGCGTTTCAATCAGCGATGTGCACCTACATATCGTAGTTTCGGTATTTTGGTGCACAGTTCTTGGTTATGCCATGTCTAAAGCATGCCTTCTCGCCCTCATTAATCCGAGGTCTAATTTTGTATGTGATTGCTGTTGTTGAGCAAGTTGTGAGCGCTGCCTTTTTCTTTCGCGCCGTCTCTCGACCCTGCATCATGTATAATGCAAGACAGTGATCGATTTTTCCGCTCACGCAGACGACATATTAGAAAACTCCAGACAGAACGCAGCTCTGCAAATCCACAGTCTGATATATATTTGCGAAATCCTGTTAGGTTGATATTCTTTAGAATTAACTGTCATTTTCCTTAGCTAAAACCAGTCGCTTTTCTACATGGAAGAGTTGAGATAAAGCTAAGGGTGAAGGAGATGATAGCATATTAGGTATAGCTGTGAAGGATCCTAAGCCTATTATGTAGAACAATTTTTTGTTTGCACCGCTAATACTTGGATGTAGTCCATCTATTTTCCCATGCCGTGGATTGTTTTAAACACGTACCACAGGATGGACACCTATTAGTGGTGTGCAAAACTGGGATCGAGACAGTTCTAAGACTTTTTTTGCTCTCGATAAGTTTGACTTGGTCATCCTCAAGACAATTCGGATTAACCGATGATTGTTTTTTTTCAAATTGTCTAATTCGAAGGTCAAGTTTCATTATTACGGTTCGCGAAGTCGGATTGGTATATTTCACCAACAATGACTATGAAATTCGTTTGATTATATTTGAACTGATACCGTAGGCGGTTACGAAATAAGACTTATGTAATCAATAGTGAATCCACAAGAAACAACTCGTGATGAATTTTGTGGAAATTTTCCTACCGAGCTTTGAATAATTAATAAATAGTTGGTGCATTATCCCTCATTTTATACATACTTTAGGAAGTTTGCGAGTATGTGTCTGTTTGTCTTTTCTCCCAGACTGTTGGACCTATTTCAACCCAGTATAGTGTGGTAACCTACTTAACTTTTCATTCCTTCGTTATCGCGTCGCGTGAATTGTTTGCTGTCTGGTAATTGAGGATCGTTACGTGATCCAGCTCTTTGGTTATGCTATTCGCTCTAATTATGCTCTTGGGAAATGATTTTTTGGCGATGTAGTAGATCTGCGCAAATGGAAATCAATCGCTCCTAAACTTGGTACATTGCTGACTTGGAGTATTTTTCACTGTCTGTATACATGTAATTTGCATACGAGCTTGTCATGGCTGTTTTTATTCGAAAAATTTATCGTTATTACTGATATGAGTGTTGCAATCGAGTCACTAAATTGGAGCCAGGCTTGAGTCTCGAGTCATTCAAATAAATACACTTGAAATTAAGTGGCTAATCGGGGTCCATTGAAATTGCTCCTCAGATCGAATCTTTAATTCTGGTCATTAGAACACTGCTATACTGTATATGCTTACAAGCCGATCGAACTAACCTTGCTCGGTTAGGTCTTGAACGGAAGGGCTTCCATAAGTAGCTACAGATTCTTATTTTGGACGTTAGGCGGCGTTAGAGCAGATTCTGATGCTTTTGGACTTCCGTGCGAAATTTGGTTAAGATTGGCTGAGAAATAGCGATTTTATTTCAAGACAAACTTTCTTTATTGTATAGATCAGTTTGTTGGTGTAACTTTTGATTATAATCTATGACTATATAATTTTACTGCTAGTACTAGACTAAAAGTGTACCAATTGTCGTTATCGGTTATACCTAACCCGCTAGATAATATTTTTCGTTAGTTTACTGAAGCTTTGCATTTGCTTCGTCTATGTACATTATCCTATATCTTTCCTATTTTTCTGCTATCCCGTAATCTTCTGATAGCTGCCGACACAATGGCCACGGAAAACTATCTTCGAGACTATTACGATCAGCTGCCTTCTGAAACAGGTACTTAGCAGAGCAGTCGCGCTGATTGTAATGCATGTGTGTACCGTGTTCAAACCTCTCATTCCTTTATAAAATCTCTTACCACTGTACTATTTATCACATGTTATTTCCTAAAGCCGATTTTCCGGATACCGGACGTTCTTCTGTTGAGTTAGGCGATCCAACGCAGTTTCAAAGTGATGACTTGACCGCTGCTCTACAGCCTGAGGTCGTTGCCTCTCAAAACGATGATGAAGCTACATCGTTTGAAGAGCAAGATGCAGATGAGCCTTATGATATCGGTGCCAATTTGTCTGGCGGCCATAGTCATCTTATGTTCGAACCGACACCAGCATCTAACTTTGAACCCGATCCATTCAACTCAACGCCCCCAGCTGATATCCCAGAAGCCTACGCGTTTGAACATGAGAATCTGGTTTCTGAGGACGAGTCCTTCAGAAAAGGTATGACGGTCTTGCACACAGTGTTAAATGAGTTTTAGTTGTATTGATCGTTGTCTGCTCGTTCACGTGGTTGCATAAAGGAGCTGATAACTCAAGGATGCGTTGTTGCAGCATGATAATGTTTGGCTCTGACCACGCCTTTATACATCACTTTGTTGCTGTAATGTTTAGCTTGTTTTGTCGTACTGTTGCATGTTGTCGTTCATCAGAGCTATTACATCACGCTTACGAGCGGAAGTGCTTCATTTGGATTTCCGTTATGACATGCCTAACGTATATGTTGCGCATTGCTACAGTGAAAACTTATGCCGGTTATGATGCCAGCAAAAGATTTTCGTCAATAGAGTTGCGGTAAGAGAGGCTATCATTTGCTGATATCCAGTGGTTGTTCGGGAACAATTTTAAGATTATGGTAACACTTGTGTTATGAAAAGGGGTTTCGAAGTTATGCTAGAACAGAGAGGGCACATGTACTGTACTTGCATAGATGGCCACAAAAACATAGGCGCATTAAGAACAAGCGTAGAGTGTAGTGTTTTATTTTTTTTGTTTATTTGACTCGCTGAGGAATGGTGAAATCAATCTACTCGCACCCTAAAAATTTTCAGCAGTTCATGTAGAATGCTTAGCAGGAATATTCGCTTAAAACTTTTTTTTGCTTATAATGAATAGACGTTGAACACAGTGACATAGTCTTACTGCTGCAGAATAACACTGATAGTAGTCGCGACGATGTAGCAACGTATGGAAATATTCTGTTTGTGGTTCGGTACGGCGTTTTAAATTTCAAAATTAGACTCCAGGGATCGTACCATGAAAAATATGACAGCAGTCTGTAGGCAGTGGCAGCCTGTAGGCTCATATCCTATATGTCAATACAGCCTACACCTATTTCACAACGTTTGTTTGGTCCTTACTCCTACATAGCTCATTTAATTAGATTCAGAGAGTGCATGACCCCTTCGTTTCCGTCGTACATCCTGACAATTTTGATTTTGATGTACAGTAATGAGCTTCTAAAGACCATTTGTGGGAGGGGATGATTGTCAGAAATAATTCCCTAATACCTTTGAATATACTCTTTTTATTACTACGCTTACGGATGTAGTATTTGTTAATTAATATGCATTACTGTGAGGAAGAGTAGGCTCGTATAAATAGCGACAGATGCCATTAGCTGTTTCCATATACAGTATATTTTTACGAGTGATATTTGCAGCGTTCTGGAAATTGAAGCTGATCGAATGATTAAAAATCGTTTTCGTTCATTTCGCCAGCTCAGCGCCAGTGTAAATATTGTCTGTGATGGAATTGCGAAATTGGACTACGGATATTTTAGCCTGAGGAGTATTGTACCATGTGATATCCCTATATCATTATCGTTTATGAACATCGAACTGTTCTGAGCAAAACAATTTTGAATGCAGTCTGCGACTATTTATGTTTAAATTTGAGCCACCGGTTGTGCTTGGGAAGCTTCTGCCGTTGCGAAATCCTAAGTATAGAACAGTATTGACGAGGAGAATTCAAAGGGCGTATTCGTGTGTGATTACGTCACGTTCAGCTGACTGACAGTTGCGACTGGTTCTTGCGCAAGTATTTTTCGATCGTCATCGTGGCTTTCCATTTGTAAACAACGGTTCTATCAGCAAGGGAGTTATTTTTGTTGGCGGCCATTCGATGGCTAGCCACGGTTGGGATAACTTAGAGGCGGAATACTTACCGTATTTTCTGTACTGAGAAAATCACGGGTGAAATATAAATCAGTAAATTGAATCCCTAAATCGCCAATTAATATCTTCAACATTGTTGCCAAAACCGGATTGATGTGTGAGTGCGTGTATGTGCGCGTAAATAGACTCGTTGACTCTTGTGGTTCGTATAGCGAATGGTGCTCTTGTCCTGTTCCGTGAATGTCTAGTGAGCTGGGAACACATGAGCAAGCCTCCTGTTAGTTGTATCCGTTAATTATACATGGACATAAGCTCTCGTCATGTTAACACCGTACAGCGAGGTTTGCCACGGGACTAGTTGATTAGTTAGGACTCTAAATAAACTCGCAACGTGTATCGATGCGATACCCACGTGGAAACGTGCTTGTGGGATTTATGCAGTTGGCGTTAGCTAGTCGGTTATGATGCAAAATAAATGCGTTTGTTTTGCTGGATCAATCGAAAGTTGAATCTAGTCTTCTTTGGTAATGCGCAATAGGCATTTATAAATACTACCTACCTTCCTGGTGGGATGCATGTTTGCGTGGTTTCTAGAGCTCTTTAAAGGCGTAATAAACATTGTCAGTGTTATTCTTTTATAGTAAGATGAGTAATATAAAACTAACCATTATTGGTTTTAGCCCAGATGTAATTGGTAGGTGCTGTTACTATTAGCAGTCAAAGAACTCTTGAGCAGTGAGCTGGGGGAAATGATATCATTTCTTTTTAATTATTAATTTTAGTATGTAAGCATGGAGGAAATGCCAGAAAATGATTTTAATATATTCTCCCATTATGATGGTATTTTCTAACTGATTTAACTAGCGATTTTCAATACAGAATTTGAATTGCTTTATATTTGAAACTTGAACTGCCTTCCTCACTTGCTTAAATTACTTATTCACGAATTGTTCCAGTCAATTATTTTCATTACTAGTTAATTCTAAGTGGTTACATATTCCTGAACAATACGGGAGTATAGCTTCTCTAACTTCCGCAAGTATATCATGTTCCACAATGGCCATACTTGGTTCAAGGATTTTGAAAGCGCTATGTTGTGTAAGCTTTTATTTCAAAAGACTTGGTTTTCGTATCGGGTTTCTGTACGTTTTATGTATTGCAATATAGCCAACGAATTGAAAATTTGAGATTGTGCAAAAAGACAGTTCTAAAAATGCTATTAAAATATGATTAAAAATTCTGGATTAAAAAAAGTCCTGGGATTTTTTGAGAACGTCTCAACTCTTCTGTGTTGTACATTTAACCAAATATTTGTTTTCTGCTCTAATCAAATCCAAACCATACTAGTATATTAGATCCTTGTGAAATTGAATTTTCGCTAAGCACCAACCAATAGTATTAACCAGTGACAGCTTATATATTCTCATTGGTTTTTGACATCACACTCCCAAGGCCGAACAAAGGCCAGCTCATTCTTTTACTAACGCACTTTTTATTCCTTTATATCGATATTCACTGCTATTCAGAATTCAGGAGCGGTGCATGACCATGTTTGCTTTTTGTTTCATGCTGTTGCAGTTGTTTCTTTTAAACACACAAATCACCTGTACCAAGTAGGGGTAGATCGTTCTATTCTAGTTTAACAAGTGCTTTGTTTGTGCGGTTGCCGAATTTGGCAGAAGCTGAAGTCCCTTCTCAAGATAAAACCGAGCAATCCGTTGTCGCCCAAGTCAGTCATATGGCATCCGAATACGAAGAAACCGATGCTCTTAAATCGGCTGACGATAATGAGTTTGAGCCAGGTAAAGGCAAATGTTACTTTGGGTGGTCACAGAAAACTCGTACGCTTGCCTGCATTAATTAGCTTTTGTCGCTTAATCAACCGATGGGTGTAGTAGCAAATAGTAGCTCATATTTTTACCATTGCCGATCTACGTAGATTGTTGGAGGGATGTATGTGTGGCATGGTATAATATTCACCAGTTGCAACAGCAATATTGTAATTAGTGAATTGTAGTATAGTCACTCGCATGTACTCTGCTCAATGCAGAGGATGATCCAATCATGCTGGTAAAGGATGAGCCCGAGGTAAAGGAGGAGGTGGAGGAGGAGGAGGATCTCGAACCTCCAGCGGTTACTCCCATTCCAGAACCAGAGATAGTAGATGCTGCAGAAGTACCTCCCGTAGTGGAGGAAATTGAAACTAAGCCCCAGCCTAAGACCTGTGACGAATCTCTGGTTCCCGCTTCAGGTATCTCAGATGCTTTGGTTGAGATCCGCTCACTATTAACCGCATGTAATGTTTGCTACGCCTATTCCATCACTCTTTTGCACTACCTCAATGTTACCTCTTAACGGTCCGATGAATTGAATAGATTCATTACTCACCCCGGGAATTTTTTGAGTTTGTGGTTCGAGTTCGTGAAAATTGGCAATACAACTATTCATATAACACAAATCACATCTTTATTGGTCAAAATCCCTCAGTGGGAGGTGAGGCATGAAAGATTAATTCTAGAAGCTCTAGATTCTTATATCCTTGGAAATATGTTTGGTAAACAGAGTATTAATATGCAGTGTTATCAGAAATGGTTCATAGAATAAAATTCTAATGTAAAATTCTGGGTAAAAGTTGAAATCCTTTCCATTTCCTTCATTAGTGGTAAAATATTCATCATTTACAACATGTAAGTGATTGGTTTTAGCCTGATGTTTTTTGCTTCCTTTCAATCCTCCGTATGAGCACACCACCAATTTTCCAGCGACATACGGTATGTTTAGTCGGACAATAATGAGTACATTATTACTATACAGTGTTAATAAAACTAGAGCCACTATATCATTAGAATTTTTTTGTCGGTCCATATTATTAGCAGTCTAAAGGGCATCACAGTGGATACGAGGCTATTGGCTCCTTTATATATATTGTTTAATGATTTTTTACACTTGGTTGGTTTTGGAACAAGGGTAACACTGCTAGACATGGAATCGATATTCCGGACTCATTTTTGGTACATGGTATAAAGTAGGCTACCTCCCTACATATTCTGTCTCGAGAGTTATATTTCGAATGTAGAGATCACTGGCAGTATTTGAAAATTGTTACGAAATTTGTAAATTTGCGACAATAGCTGGCGTGTATAACTTGCAATGTTTGCGTTGAAAAACATACCTCGCTGAAGTTGAGGTCGAAGCATGCCCATATACAAATATCTTTTGGTGTGGATAAGGGCAGTAATAGTATTATAAAGGTAGTGGTACTGATGATCATACACTAGTTGTATCACTCCATTTTTTGCCCTCCCCTATTATTCACATTAACCTCCTGAAGAAACAAAGGTAGTGCTGAGTAGCCAGCATGTGTTGATTATCATCAATGCATGGCAAGGTTTCGAACACTTTAATATGTGAAGAGAGAGATAATTCACTGTTTCAGTTTTGCTCACCATTTGGGGTTTTCTTTTGCTTGGTTATTTTTGCATTTGTGTTTTGTAAAGATTTGGTTTCTTTGGAATGCTGTAATAAGTCAAATCCATTTTTTTAGTTTTTTCTAACAACAGCTGTGTTCATAGCAGGTGAACCTTGCATAAATGAGAAAGAGCAGGCTAAGGATCCAGGTAACTCATGACATACATAGACAGATAATAGTATGAACACGTCACTACTTTCATGTCAATAAGATCGCAGCATCGGTTTTAAATCGTATGTGTTAGAGATCATGAATGAATTATCGCATTATGTTCGTAGTGACTAATGTAAGTTTTCATTTGCGATCAGCTTGCGAGGACCATTGTCAATAACAAGAACCCTCATTAGTAGATTATGCTTCATGCCTTGTTCAGCTTTCCACAACAGAGTGCTTGAGTAGTTGTCGAGTGTTATTGAAAGAATAACGCATTATGGTTATTGAGAAAATCAATGATTTTTAGAGTTTCATTGTATAGAATAATTGTGGGAAGGGGAATAAAACCATCTATGGTAGTGGTATCGTAAGTATAGGTACTGACTTCTCCTCTCACTTATCATAACATATTATCATCTTGAAACTAAGCAAAAAATGTGTATATGATTCTTCGATAATTGGAGGGAATCTGGCTGATATGAAAATTTCCAACTATCTCTTGCTCAGATTCTATCCTGCCATCTTTCTAATAGTTGCCAAGTTTAATGCCTACCTGCAGGTCATTTTATTTATTAGATATGCTTGGGACTGTGAATTTCATTCTCATTAACACTCAATACAATATTTGGAAATGATTGTGCTGTAGTTAAATGAAAAATAGAATCCATGGTGTTTTAAGTAGAAATATTGTTAACACAATAATTCGAAATGCAGAATGATATGCGTGTTTATGCATGATAGTATTTGGTGTTGGTCAAAACACTAGCACGTTTTTCATTTTTCTTTTTTATCTCACTACTGTTCTTCTCATTTACAAGCCTACACAGGCTGGAGGAAATCAGGTAGGGTAGAAACTGTAGCATGCCTTTTATAATAATGAATCCTTCCTATTGTTGAAAGGTAAAACTAGTTCTATATTTTATTGCTTCATGTCGTGTAATATTTCCACATCTTTTTGCAGTCATCGACTTGATCTACTGGAGAGACATCAAGAAATCGGCATTCGTATTTAGTTTTCTCATGCTTATACTGACCTCGCTGACGGTTTTTAGCGTTATTTCCGTCATATCTTACACCGGCCTCGCCCTGCTGACCGTCACGGTTGCGTTTCGTCTCTACAAGCTTGTTCTTCAAACGCTCAATGGCACACAGCAGCCTCATCCTTTCCAGTAAGTGTGAACGACTACAGGGCTTCCCACGCATTCCCACACAATCAGTCCAGAGCTATCATAGTGTATATGGAAATTTGGGTAAACTCTGGTGGAAGTGCTTTCATCCACAGTCAATATTATGCAACAAGGATTTACTGTTTATTCTATGTTGGTATAAGTAGGGCACACCTAAAAAGTACTCCAAAAGAAAACTACAACTTATAGCCCATTCAATTATAAAACTAAACCATGCTCAATGTGAATGGTCAACATTTCTGTAACATGGAGGTTCCACGGGAGCTCCTGGATACGGACATGACACTTTCATCCGAACAGGTACACAAGTACACAGATGCTGTACTCTGTCATGTCAACTGTATTCTGACGTCCGCAAGAGGTCTTCTGCTTGTCCAAAACACTGTCAGCTCAATCAAGGTACGCTTCTCTTTCCTTGATAGATGTGTGATTAGGTTTATACTGGATATCAATGTTTGTTAACAGCCATATAATGGTACAGTACATGTATCTTGATAGTCATGATATATGCCTGTGATTCTGGCTTCGGTATCCATTCTGTAGAGTTTTCAATCACCATTATAATGATACGCCGTATATAATATGGCGCTTGACAAAATTCAAATCGCATATCATACTATTTCCCAGAACGTGCCGTATGTTCTGTTCCAATTGTGTTTGAAATGTTAGATCTTTAAAAACTGATTTTATCAGAGTCGTGTTACATTCTGAATTTGTTAGTCAGATCTTACTTTCCTGTAAGCCCATCATACCCTTTGTTTTAATATGGGCTCATATGCTCAATGATGCAGAACTTCCAACCAAATGTGGCTAGAGAATTTAACTATTTCAATAGTCCAGGATATTACCAATGTTAGAATGACTCTGGTCATCAATTCGATCGAGTCACTACTGTTACAGAATTGGTAAATTGTGTCCGATGATGACATGTCCGATGATGACATCAAGCCTTTCAGATGTTATTGTTATTCAATCTCACTAGCAGTAGTGTCATTAATTGGATTTATTTAAAATAAGATTTAGCTGTTTTGATACTACAGATTTATGATCTTCATCTTTTTCTTCGTAAAATGGAGTGGTGTGAAATTTTTGCGAACATGCAATGCCCGTCCTTATACGCTCCTTCCAGCTTATTGTACCTGTGCACTTTCAAAGGTTGCAAGGTCACTTTACTCTTCCCAGTCACATATGAAAAATATTTCTTTTATTGAGCTGTCTGCACAGAAAATACCATAATAATATGTCACTATAACTGTGTGGCTGTAATAGGAGTCGCACTGTTTCATTAAGCTAAAATTGATGCTTGTTTTTAGCTTGGAGTTTTCCTGTGGCTCATGACCTACATTGGATGCTGTTTCAATGGCCTGACCTTGCTCATAATTGGTATGTATCCCCTTACATTAGGTTTAATTACTTGTTCGCTTGAGGAGCACAATTGCTCTGGCTCTTGACTAATGCAGTCAACTCAGAGCAACAAGTTATCCAAAGTGGACAGATTGATGAATTCAAATCACATTTTCTTGGAATAACTGGATATCGTTCAAGTTCGAACACTCATTGCCAAATGAGCCTGATCACTTCCGAAGAAACCTTACCCCCATACTGTCTTCTTATAAATGTTGAGAAATTTCGATGAGAATAGTAAACGTTATTGTAACGGGGGTTGTGTAGAAGCAAGTTTATTTTTCCATTTGTCCTTTACCAATTATGAAGCGGAAAATAGCACACCTACAAACATTGAATACAGTTATTGGTGATTGGATCAAGTACGACTAGAAGTTACAGGCAAAAACTTTACCTTGTTTTCTATGTTGCCTACAACTATTGCTTTCCTAAATTTAGCACTGGGAATGGCACAGCTAGATTTGCTAGGAGGGTGGTAGCTCTTTGCTAGTAATTTAAATACAAGTAATTTACAGTGGTGCCTCGTACTTCGTACTTAATCCGTTCCACGAGGCCGTTCAAACTCTGAATGATTGTCTGAGGACCAAATAAATTTTTCCCATCAGAAATAATGTACTACATTGCTTCCACATTTTTCTTGGAGGCCCTGGTCAATAGATTGAGGTTATTATGAACAGAAAAACCAAAAATAAAGCAAAAAGGGGGCACTGAAACACGCACAAGAATAGTGGTATGGGAGAAATGCTCTCACTGCGAGAGAGAGACGGATTGGGCGCGCAACAGCTGTCATTTACGTAGCCCATTTTTTCACTATATGCACTATGAATGAAATTTCTCTCCCATGTTTCGAAGTCTGTTCGAGGCACGAGGCATCACTGGATATCTTGCACCACGTACTTAAAATTGTTCATGTCTATTCCAGATGTGGTTTTGGTGTTCACAGTGCCACCTCTGTATGAAAAATACCAAACTCAAATCGACACTCATTACAAACTAGCCCGCGAGAAAATCGCCATCGTCCTAGCTGCGGTTAAAGCCAGGATCCCGGGAGCCAAGGAAAAAACGCAATAGGTCTGTATAGGAAAAAACAGCTGTTTCAAATGAAACTGTACAACAGCCTAACTATTTTGTTGCCTGTGCTTACTGAATTGCGAAATAAACGTCTGTGTAGTATAACTTGTATAGTAATTGTGTATTCAAATTTTCATATAGAGGAACTGTAACACAAGTTGGCCTGTTTATGCCGTAATCACTACCCTACTACGTAATCATTTCGTCATATATCGTAAAAAAAAATTAACCAAAAATTCGCCTATTCATTTCTCTCGCTTCGTAAGCACTGTTGCACAGGACTCGTATATATGCTTGGGTCCTTATGTGTTTGGTGTCCTGAACGAAGTTTCCAAGATGTTGTATATAAATTATCTTCATTTCTCCGGTATCAATTGATGTAGATAATATTTGATGCACGATCGTAGTAGTATTTTTGACCCTGGTTTGTGTTTGTGGATTTCTGGTTCTTTGTTTTTGAAAGTAACAAATATATGATTGCATCTTGCAATGGTTTTCAATTGATGGTAAGCTATTGGAACCAGCACACCATACACGGGAGACACCCTTTCTAAGGCTACTCATCATAAAGTGCCCGGACAAAGCATCACATTGGTTGCGCGATTCCTGCGCTATGTACGAGACCTGAGTAGCTGACGTTGTAATGTATTTAAGCTGAACAGTGTCGTTTCATGGGTTAGATTTTTCCCAGGTTGGTTTAGTAGTGTAGACGCTCTAGCTTTTGTTATTTGGTTAGAATAGAACTTGTAAAAGGGGGTTTGCTTTACTGTTTATGCTCGAAACTAAATTGGATGCGGTACATTAAGAAGCGTTGAAATCCTGCGAATGGATCAAACTACATCTAGCGTTCAAATCCCGCGAATGGATCAAACTACATCTGATTGCCTAGACGCCTGTTATAACGGATGTACTAGTCTCGTAGCGCTTTCGTTTCGACTCCTCGTACTAGTGATATAGGAACAGGTTTGAGTAGTAGAAAATATTTATTTAACTGCAGTTGAGTTTCGGCAATAAATTGACTTTCCATCAAAATCATGTATGCAAAACTTTCTGCAGTGTAACCGGCCCTTGTAATGATTTTTCAATCGGTAATTTTCAATCTTTCTCTGAGAACCTTCAATAACACATCTATTTTATCTTCCGAATGCTCTTGTTTAAATCCACTTCTCAGAAGCTAGTGGTATAGAAGTAAATAGTAAAACGAGGAAATTGTAATTTATGTGATATGCATGTGGAAGTTTGAATTGGATCTTTACCTTTGTAAAAGCAACATCACTAAGTACTTTGCGAAAAACATCGATCAGATTCAGGGTTCTGTCGATTTCAGCTCTTCTTGCTACTAATATCTAAATAGAAGGTGTGGAACAGTAAATTCACTATAGCGTTACTCATTGTCGATCTTTTTAGGCCCTATACACCCAGGGACTGTTTTACCTACTTCAATATAAATAATACAGTAATTCTTTTGCAATGGTCAAATATTGCATAATATTATAATGTAAGAAATAAGAATTTCAACACAATGTAATACATCATTTCAGTGGGATACCGGTGTACACTAGGTCAATGTCCTACTTGGCATATTGATAAATTCTACCTTGCCAACTAACTACTGGAATGGATTATGCTAACGCGTGGCCTAATGTAGCGTGACCACTCCTAATCATAGTTGATCATTTTGACATATCATATGATTCACTTCGATATTCTAGAATTAAGACAAATAATATTCGCTTGAATCACCTGCTTTCCTTTGTGTGTCCTTGGTGTAACGTTGTCGCTTCCCAAGCTTGCTGTGCTTGTATAAATCAAAATCCATTTCCGAAAATAATTTCTATTGAGGTAACTCCTGCGTACCATTGATACGGCCGTACTATATGAATAATCGACATCTCTCGATTCCGATTTCAATAACCAACAGATTTGATTTTTGTTATCTTTCAACTAAAGAAAATGAATAGTCAGACTGTTAAATTTTCGTGCTCCAACTACAAGTCCGCGGCCATAATCTGGTATCAGATGCATCTAGTCTCGTGTTCATGCCAACTAAGCAAAAAATGGCAAATTGGTAGCATATACGGGCAGGGACGTACAAGCTACCGTGGGCTCGCAGAAAATGTGAGGTTCAGGGCCCTCAGTTCAATGAAATATGCATTTAAAAACCGATAGTTCATGTGAATAGACGTGTGAAGTGAACAATGGCTAATTGATGTGACTATTGTGGCTGTATATCACAAGAATTAAACAAGCAACTACGAATCGTGTGGTATAAATTATCCGTTTAGTTGCTTGTTTAAACTCATTTCAATTGGGAAATATGAACCTTTGCCTTAGCAGTACTAGCGTATGCCGCTAGAATATCTAGTAGCATCATTATTTTCACGCTTTGGGAGCATTATCACATTATTGTGTGGACTTAAAACTTGCAGATCGGTTTATATTGGAATTTTCACCAAGGAATTGAATCGGATATTCTGATACAGTGACCGTCCGATGAAAACAACCAAAGACGTAAAACCACGAAGCCCGAAGCATTTGCTACTCATGCTCTCATTTCAATTCGCCAATGTACTGTATATGGTAATGATGCAATACACCTTAGAGTTTGGGCCGTTTGCGGAATAAATGTCACACTTTGTCGTTACTCCCAGTATCCTGCCTGCAACCCACGTGACTACGTGACTTAAATTTTGAGCCACGCTCCTTTAATATTTGAATATAAATATTTTATAGATGTTACTTTAATGTACGCCTGCACAGATTTTGACTTGATTATTCTGAAACCGTAGGTTTTTCCATTTTTGGTGACGGTTGTTTTGTTGAACAAGGCAACGTACTTCTTACTGTCTCTGTATTGTGTAGGATTGAAATTTCGTTTCGCGTTTCCTTGAAAAAAAATTTGTTAGAAGCGGTATGTCACCATTTCGTTCGTTCTTGTAGGGCTGTAACTATTTTTTTAATTATATCTGAGCGCAGTTACTTAACAGTCATTTTTATTACGCTTACCTGACTGGCATTTGCACGACTCTCTAAAAAACAGTGTCCCACCCGGTTTCAACCACAGTAGCAAGCTTGAAATAAGAGTTCTGATCTCTTCATCACTCAGATACATGAGAAGCCAGTTGGAAAATACCATGTCAAATCTGATGGCAAACAGATACAACAAATAAAGAATCGCTCCAGTGTTTCGCCATTTATATATAATTTCACATACGTTTCATCAAAAATGACGGGGATATAGCAAGCATAGCAAATGCTTCCGGCATTGCGCTTCCTGGGGTGGTTTTAACTTTTTGTTGAATAGTTTCTTGAATCGGAATATAAGATTCAATTTCACTAGTGCATTATACAAATTCCCTCAATGCGCAAGAATAATTATGTCGCTAGATGTCGCAAGATGTCGCTAGAGTTCCGATTTCCCAATTAAAATTGAAATATTCAAGTAAACGGATAATTTCTAGAACACTATTAGTAGTTGCTAGTTGAATTCATGTGATTTCCACCCTATCGTAGCCACAACAATTACATTAATTTTTCAGTGTTTTCTTTGCATGTTTATTTACATAAACTATTGGTTTTAAAATGTATACTTAATTGCGCTGGGGTGCCCTGACAGACAGGGGCAGACATTATTCTCTGCTTTGAACCAATGCTCCAAATACACATTATTGAACACGAATACATTGAATCCTGTAAATTGTCATTCACAAAAAAATTCGACTGGGATATCATTCAAATGATGTGCATCGCGTTTTATATTGAGAGATATGAAATATATAGTCACCTGTTATCCGGAAATAACAGAGCCAGGACATTTAAACAAATGAACTGTACGTTTTGCAAGTGGCCGTTGGTAATGGCGTTCTTCTGTATAAAACTCTCCATAAAATCCACGGCAACTACCGACTTTGCTTTTTTTGCTAACTGAGTTGTGAAGCGCCTTTGAAATAACATAATATTAGATTCACTCCAGTTACTGACTATAGTATATTAGGACAAGTAATTAAGTATTTCTAGCTAATGTTAACATCTATTTTAAGGAATTACGGATACATCTCAATTAACGTCACAGCCAGGCTCTTGTAAACTGCGAACGGTATAGATTATTGTTAACTGCGTGTTAACTCTGTTATACGTAATGTTATTATAATTCCTCGCCCCTTTCTGTCCTCTTCATGCTCCTGCGCAGTCTGACTCCACATCTGGATATATATGATATCCATCTTGAAATTAGTAGTATATTATAGAAAGTCACTGAAGTGCTGAATTCCAACTGCAGTTAATCATTTTCTACTATTAAGATAACCAGTGATCATTGCAACATAGTCAGAGTGGGAAGAGGTCTAAAGGGTGCTACGCGACATATTATATTCGTGTATAGCAAATGACATTATTACTTTGATCCATTCGCATGACAAAGGACGCTACATAATAAGGAAATGACGTTGACTGAGATAAATTATACTAAGTGTAACTGTACATCATGCATTAATGATTAACAGGTCCAATATGCATACAGAACAAAATGATCGAAATCATAGATAATATTTCCGTACTATTCCATGTACTCGTATTTTGAAAATTTAATACTTCAGGATTTACCCTATTCCTGCTCCAAGTTCCAAGACAGATTTTCCACAGTAATCTGGAAGCATATGTAAGATTTCATCAAGTTCGATCGCCGATATAGTTTGAGCGTTGGAATCGAGTAACATCTCTGTTAAATCGCCATTGATAGAGTGCTCCTTCCAAAATGTTGTCATGAGGTGTCGAATGCCTGTATAAAATGGTTAGGCAAACTCTGGTTGTGTTATACATTAGGAAAATATCAAAGCTATTACGAATATTGTGACGTATGCTGAGGGTGATAAATGGGCAGTTGCCTCAGTCTTGACCAGAAACCATATAGCTACTTCGTTGCATTAATTCTAATATAGGTTAAAAACCCTTTATTTGTTCCTTACAGTAGTTCATTCTTATTTCCAGCTAGTTACTACATTGCTGAAAAGTTTAACTATTCCTTCATCATCAGTTTCAATAAGGCTAAATTATTTCAATCTTCTATATCTTCAATAAGCAATCCGAAATATAAGTTATATATATATATATATACGAGTATATATATTGGTCATAGCGGGCGCCCATGTGTAGACTTTTATTCCCGTAACAAGTCATTTTCATCTCATCAGCCATTTGTATACACAGCCACAGTCAGTCACAGTTGGTAACGCAGTATGAACAGCAAAGTGTAGTGTATATCATTTATTATTTACATCATTTTCAAGACGTTCCCGTGGCCCCAAATGACGCATTTCCGCCAACTGAGGGATCTAAAACCAATAGGCTATATCAGGTTACCAGTGCGCTTGGATGATGACTTATTTGACAATCTATTTAGGAAAGCTAAATGAATTTCCCTGTCTCTGTAACCTTAATCTTACCTTTCGTTTCCTCAGATTTCCTGTCGCTAGTTCCCAACTCCTTTTCCATTTCATCTGAATTATTCTTCCAGGTGGATATACAATAGCATACACCTTTGGTATGTTTTCGTTAAAGAATGACTGATGCACTATAAACAGAAGCGTAATTCTATAGTGAGCTTGGATTGCAAGCACAGCTGTTTCTATATGCTGGATAATACTTAAGTTGCTTCCCAAAATAATGCTATACTAAGTTGCGATGACTCAATTTCCTTTCCCGTTTATTCTACGCAAAGCATGATTGGTGACATATTCTTTGGCTTATTGCCTTAAAAAGCTTACTTCAAGTCATTTCGTATGAATTCATGTTCGGTCATGTATAAAATAATTCGGTATCCCATGAGTAATTACAACTCAACATTGATTGTGTTTAACGAGTTTAACTGTTGTAAGCGGAGGTTCAGCATGTAGCCAATGTTAAGACATCGCTTACTGCCCATTACTTACTCTGGTTCTGCGCAGGTGACTATGCTTTTGCTGAAATTAGATCAGTATTATAAGTATGTTTACTGGGTTATTTATCGATGGTGAAGTTATCTTAAAGATGGGTTGTTTGGAATGAGCACAATTTCAGTGCTTGCCATGGGCCCATCTGTAGGTACACGTCTTTCATTGTACGTAGGAAATAGGTGTAGAACAACTTATTTTGTAAGGAAGTCGAAACTTTTGAACATGCCATCCGCTAGATGTCGCTTATAAGCTTATCCCACTTAACATCGAAATTCACATTCCGACAGCATCTCGCCTGAAACTATCTTTTATCCTTGAGCATAACATATTCACCAAGCTCACAGTCGGGCCGCATTTTTTTTATTGACACAATTTTTTCCAGAATTCCCGAGATTTTAGTGGAACCACTGTTTCCATCATTAACTAGTTCCCGGAAGAAGGACTAAAACCACAGCGTTATTTCCTGGGAGTCATAGTCACTAATCTCATAAATAAAGGAGAAACTGTACGTTTGTCGGATGTCCGTGTGTCCATAACTCCGAAAGTTCTTGACTGGACGCTCCGAGAATTTGCACGGGGATCGGTTTCGGGCGCGAGTGGATATGGGTTACTTTTTTTCGAAAAGAGGTCCCCATCGCAGCCCCAGATCACTTTTTTGATTAATTTCAAAATTTCCCCCTGTGATGTCATAGGTTTAAATACTTTATGTCATCACAAAGGCATTGTTTTACTACGGAGAGGATAAAATCGTAATTAGGGTCGATCCAGCGGCTAAAATAAGAATCTGGAAACATCATTTTCCTTTACTTTGTTCGGGGCCCGGGCACGTCCAGGGTAATTGACCTGAAAAAAAATCTCGTGGGATTCCGATCCTGTAATCTGCCTCCCCCTGCTATCAATGGACATACATCAACAACAGGTAGACTTTTGAAAACGCTCTGCTAAACGCCAGGGATATTTACGAAATTTCGCACGGAGGTCCAGATGCATACCAGAATAATGCATGAACAAAGAAAACTCGGGTCTAAACACTCTGGGGCCGGGTACATTAAGAACAGATACACTTTAAAATGCTCTGCGAAACGCCATGGATATTTACGAAATTTCGCACGGAGGTCCAGATGCATACCAGAATAATGCATGAACAAAGAAAACTCGGGTCTAAACACTCTGTGGTCGGGTTACTAATAATTTTCTGCTGGCGACTGTATATCTGCGTGAGTGCTATCTACCTCGACTTATTTTACAGTGTTGCAATCGTTTACTGAATTAACGAAACAATACAATAGCAGGCTAAGTAGTATCCTATCATGCAGTTTAATATCAAAGACGCAATTGCGAATAGGCGGAAAAGTATCGTTTCATATATATGCGATTGTGAATAGGCGCAAACGTATTCTTGAGGTTTAAATATTTTGAACCTGGGCAAGCTATTTACCACTATTTCTTTCAGGCTTCAGATTGGGGGAACTCCCTACGAATTTTCCATGAATTTAAATAATCAACGAAAGGCCGGGTCGCATGAACACCAGTTGAATCCCAGAATAATGCACAAGTGAAAAAAAATTGGCCCAAAAGGGATCAAAGCCTAATTAAGGTCGCTGTAGCGGTAAAAATAATGTGTGTGTGAATGCTACCCCTACTTCTTTCAGTGTTACAATCTTTTACTGGATTGTGACATAACTACATTAACGGCAAAATACAATAGCAGGCAAAGTAGTATTATATAATGCAGTTCAGTATCATAGACGGAAACGTACTATTTCATATAGATGAGATTATGAATAGGCGGAAACGCATTGATTCATGAAGAACAATTACAAATACAATTTTTTGATTGTTATTTAACTGTTAAATATAAAAATTAATGGTGAGGTTTTGAACCTGATTAGGTCGGGTAGCTTATAATTTAATTGCATAGCCCAAATACAAATCTGATTTCAGGGTCCAAGAAATTTGACTGGGCTGCTCCTGGGGATTCAACTCCTACAAATTCCTCATAAATTTAAATTAATCGAAAAGACCGGGTAACATAGAGGCCAGATGAATTCCAGAATAATGCATGAATAAAGAAAACTCGGGTCTGGACACACTGGGGACCGTAGAGACTCAAATCCCGCTTAAAATGGCGTACACACTATAGCGACTACGTACTGATACGCACTATAGCATACAGAATAAAATCATTTGGCCTCAAATTCGGTATGAAGCTTGGTCAAAGGCCCAGCAGGCTTATCAAAGAGAAACGCGTGGGCCCAGGCTCAGCAGCCTGAAGCTTGTAATTAATACTCATTAAAAAAATAGCGCAAAAAACTTTGAAAGTCTCACAAAAAACGGTGTGTCTATAGAAGCTTTGTACATGCGCTGCTGGGGGCAAAACCGACGCCAACTGATAAGGAACATGTACAAGCAGTGACAGAAACGGAGGTTCCACTGTACTATGACAAGTCACTGTTAATTTAATCAATCGCTCGGGCATTAAAAGTATCGAATATAGCAATACAATGTTCCATAGCCAACTGTATTCGATTAAATATATTGAGAAGAACAATTCTTCTGCTGCGTTCTCTGTGCAAAGAATTATCTGTTACACTCATGATTCCCATCGCCACCTGATTCAACCGAAACATTTCTGTTGTCGCCAATGTTTTCCATTAACCGAATAATATTTGTCGGAAGACTTAATAAAGCGACAAGATTACCAATTGTCACGTCCATATACGTGAGGCAATTACCTACAAACCAGCACTCGAAGCTGTTCAACTTCTGTCCGCGACAGTAAGTACCAATGCTCGTTAAAACGCTGAAGATGTCGCCGATACAAATGAATTTTCGGACAGACCTGCATTGTTCGTTTTAGACCCTCTCTCCATCACGATCTAAGGACCAGGTGATTTCGAATCGAGAGTATTAAACAACTTCCGTGATTAACGATTTGTTCCCTCGAACAAAACTATACAAACTAAGCGTAGATTATACACAGCATATGTAACAGACGAGATTAGAATTAGCACAGATAGAGGACGGTTTATCAAGGATCCAGAATATCGAGTATTTTTATGATTGGCTAGGTTTGAATCTGGCGGGCTGCAGTACAGCTGTAGTACACGTATAACATTTGTTTTTTTTATTTTTGCCAATACATTCACTAGGTTTTTTGCAAGGTATTGAAACAAAGCATCGAATATGTTTCCACGTAAATGAAAGAGCATTTTATGTTGTCATGTAACCATTGAAAAAACTTTCTGATTTTGGATGTTCCGAATTTCGGTATTTCGGATAAAAACTAGCATATATCCAGATTTTTATTTTTCGCTTGGGGCGTTAGAGCTGTCCCCAGTATGATTGTGTCATTTCTGGACAGGCGTTTCCTTTGTTCATGCATTATTGTGGAATGCATCTGGACCTCCATGTCAAATTAGGTGAAGATGATCCGTTAGGGAATGGTGACGATGTTTCAAGCTAAACTTTTTAATATACTTATTATGTACCAAATACTAGCATTATAAAATTTGTATTGCCTTCTTGTGGTAATGTGTTTTTGGTATGGAATGGTCGGAAAATTAGGATTGTAGGTTGTTGTCAGAGCGCATCTGTATTTTTTCCAATGAAATAAGTATTCACACTATGCGCCGCTATCTCGGAGCGCACGACTAGTGTATAAAACTGCTTTTCTGTCGATATTGCATATCGCTAAGATCTAATTGCCTTAATGAATTGAACATTTCATTATACCGCCAGAAAATATCAATAAACCTTACTTCTTTTCATTTGGTTAAACGGCTTTCAGCGAATGTGAGATAGATTTCGACCAATTTGCCTTCATCATAGCAGATTAAATTGGACTTGCGGAGCGATAATTCGTCGTATTGACGGCAAACGACTTAGTCGTAAACTTATTCCGGATCGTTATTCTTAATTGGCTAATCAGTAAAACGTATGTGGTTTATTATTTTATATTCCACGCGTCACCCTTTAGGGAAATCTGACGATGGAACATGTTTCCTAATTGATTTAATTCCGCGCCATTGACCAGAAACTTCGGTGGCGAATGACAACTGTCAGATATATATTTGTGATCGTTTCTAATCGATCAATCAGCCAAGTTTAAGTTAATCAAAGGCAGTAGCACTGATTGCGCCAAATAAGAATCATTGCTGAAATGACTGTTTTCTAAGGTGCACTAGTTGCTCTAGAATATTTGGGCATATGCTTCAAAGTAGCTATAGAACTTCACAACATAATTTACTTTCTTAATGCACATAAATTCTTACTTCAAAATGTAGTGGAGTTTAACAAAATCTTTCATACAGAAGTCATACAGTAAAAATAGCTAACACTGTACTCTAACACTGTTGGTTGCGCCTGCTTACCCCTAATTATGAAATTTTAAAAGTTTGCAAAAGCAGTTCCTGAATTGTCTTAAAATTAAGATGTGCCCTCATTCACGTATTCTTCCATGACGCAGGGATGCAAATTTGTATTTTTTTTCATCAATTTGGAATTAAAAATCTCACCACTGCCGCTAACCATGAAATTGAGGAACTTTTTCTTGTCAAAACATATGTATTCTCCTATGTTCTTTGTTTTACTTTTCCAAATACTGCGCCATATAAACTACATTAAACTTTTTGTGCAAGTACTACGGGACACATATGGTCGCTGGTGACATTGAATTCTCCGATTAATGAGGCATGAACGAATCGAAATATCAATTTCGGAATTCGAAGTTATTTATGGAACATGTGTCCGATGTATTGTAGTTTGTTTTTCCGGAATTCCTAATTAACAGTTGTCTAGTGTTTAATACTCACTGACTTACATGACAATCGATCTAGAAGTGTTTGCCGATAGTGACAAAATATCGGAAACTTACAATCAACAAGATATCAATATTCATGTTAGGAAGTTTTCTATCTGCTTGGCAAATTGGGACCTCTCCAAAAAAATGGTCATGAATCCATTTAAAGTACTATCTATAAAATCGTTCCCTACACTTGATGTTTTATTCTTCTCTTATAGCCTTCATTCTATTACCATATCTACACTTCTGATAAAACATTTGATATAATAATTATTGGCCCAAAAGTCTACCTTCGCCGTTTGTTTGTTTTTAGCTGTTTTAGTAGCATAACATTTACTCTTATTTACAATTTAGTCATTCTGACATTTGCTTAAGTTATACTTAAACTGTGCATCCGCTTAAACTTAATAACTGCGTCATTAATGGCTTGGTTTAAGATGGATTATTCGACTACCATACCCACCCTTCGTTCTTCACTAAAGCGGAATCAAAGTTGTCTGTATCGGCCATTTTGTTATATTTATGGTCGCATAGAGTATGTATACCATTTGCAATACGCCAAAAGTATTTTTAATAGTTTTATCCCATTCAATGATGATTCATACTCCATGCTGCTGTAGACATAAACTATTGAATAATGGAATAACAATTACAAGAATTATATAGTTTAGCAAACGACGTGATTACGTCCACCTGTTTGTATGCATAAGGGAGTATAGTATGTTTAATCCATTGTTATTGGCACAAATATACGGTACGGTATACCAAACCTGTAGATGTTCACTTAGCCGATAACCCAGTCGCAATGCGATACAGCGAAAAATTCGTGTTGTGGTAAATTTGGAGAATGCATTTTAATGTGTGTTTGTTTATCCTCACCTGTGTAACTGAGATAATATTAATTATCAATAAAATCCGCGACTCCTCTTTCATATTACTGTACGGCTACTCCTTTACTACCTACTGTACTGTACTCCCTCTTTTCAAGGCAACACGTTATCGCAGTGCACTCTCTTTGCGTTGTATATTACGGCAAGTAATAATGATGATCTGTCGTCAGAAAGTTGACTTGGTTGCCATTTAGCTCGGTAAACACACCTGCTATGGCTGTAAGCGGTAAATTTTCTTGATGCTCGATCGAAGCGTTTTTGTAGTCACTGTATCGTTGGTCTAGCGTCTTGGTTGCTTCAATAAGTTAGCCTATTACATATTTTCCCTTCACTGTTCAACATTTATTATTTTATTTTCACTATTTGAATAAAGAATCACGAATGAAAATAGGGAAAATTCCCGTTACAATCACGTCCTAATGTATATTCGATTACTGCTGACCTCCCTACAATACACAGGCTTCGTTAAAACATTGTTTCAAATTAGGATGCCTTATCTATGACTGTTTACGGCTTCTTGTCGCCTATTAGAAATAAATTGGCCGTAGTTTGGAAGTTATTTTACAATTTTCAAATATTCTCACGGTTCTTAGATACCTGTATTACTCGCCGTTTAATTGAAGCATTTGTTTGTTTTCGTCCAGCCATATGACTATACATATGAGTTTTCACGTTTAACGGAAGTAATAGCTCTTCTGAACATCTCATAGTAAGGTAAATTTCAGGTAAATCGAAAATATAATTTCAATGGTTTGTGATCGAAATGTTTTCAATGCGTTTTTGAGCAAAAACTGTACTGCTCATTTTAAAACTTTTATGTAATTATATTCAAATTAGTATTGGTTCTATCATAAAGCATACCCTTCTTAATCAGTTGTTGTAAGGGGTACATGTGACACAGAGAAGGGGACACAGCTGTTGAACGATGCAGCACAGTGGTTTTATAGGCACTTGTACACCGAGTTACTCAAATATTGTACTGTACAATAATATCAAGTTGGCATGGGTACTCATTCCGAATAAGAACTGATTACGACTTGTTAATTATCGACATAGAAATTTTCATTACCTTGTCGGAATTCATAATTAATATTAAATCATTTATATATATATATATGAATGATAAATACGAAAAAATATGAAATATGAAAAATAAAAGTGCATTATAAATGCAAAAAGAAAAGCATGAATTGAAATACTTATCGTGAATTATCTTCGAAGAACTTCAGAATCCAATCGACACATTATGCATGCTTGCAGTCACCCTTAGCTGTTGCTGAACCTGTTGGCTGGTTACTTCCCCACATTAACTATTTTAAGTACTGGCGATTCAAGTTTGTTTTGCCCATTGCTGTGGAAGCTCAATGCGATAGTTTGCTTATGTAATACAGTAACCGGAAGACGGAGCGCGGGATGGATATCGTTATCTTATCGTCAGGCCAAAATAAACTTTCGAAAAATCGTCAAAAAGCAATCCATTCCCTGTTACATTTGTCGGAAATGTATAGGTCGTCAGGTGCGTTATGTAAACATGTCGAAACACGAAACTTTCGCTGCTGGACAATGTTTGTCTTAGTAGCCGAGCTATGCGAGTGCGATACTATTGTAACTAGCCACATAGCATGATATTGTTTTCGCTCATATGAATTGTCTATCAAATTGATTGACTGGAATATTCGTTAACGAAGTATGTTTTGTCGAATACCATAACTGGAATGCCGAAACCCAGCAACAATGCAATTTGCCTAAATTACACCACGAAGATTCAAATCTGATGAATTAAAAAATGGATTTGCTTGAAGTAGTGATTCGCTTAAAGTTCTTAAAATATGGAATACAAAATAGAATATGTCGGATGAAAATTGAACGAAGGAAAGTAAATCTCTTACTAGTATCTGTTAAATATAGTTCCCATCTTCAATTTTGGGTTTTTATTCTATATTTTAAGTATGTAATTAACCTGTATCTGGGAAACCGAAAAATCCAGAAATCCGGGTCAGCTTCTTTCCCAAGCAGGGTAATAAGTACCCCACCTGTACACCATTGCATTACAACATTACAGTGCATCAATCAGACTGAAATTAGTATATTGATACAGTATATAGTGATAATAAAACCCCAGCATTGAAAGTTTTCCATTAAATAATTTAATTTCGATTTGATCTGTGTTTTAACTTATTACCATTCCATGTATCCCAGAGACAATATTATAAGTACGTTTATAATTAACTATAGTATGTTTATATGTTTAACATGATGCACATTCTGCTAATAAAATTGATATGTCTTTATATAATTATATACCATATAGACCCCTCAGTAAATTAATAATTGAATTCACAATATATTTTTATATTCGTTTACTTTATTTACTTGATCAGCAGATTTATATACACGGGGATCCGAAAATTAGTCGCAAATAAGTAGATTGTTGAATAGATATTATATAACTTTGTTGGTTCAGCAAATCTCACAACCGAATACCAAGGTTACCGTGGAATCAGGGATTTGTAGCGGTCATTCCAAATTGGATATGAATTCTATTATAAATTATTGAAGATTTAAAATTGAATTCCAATCATTTTATCACTGAATTTCAATATGAAAAAGCTATCAGTGCCAGCAAAGCTTGAGATTTCATACCTTGACATTCCCCTCAAAGTTTAACACATACAGTAAAGCACATACTCCTTAGCCAAATCAAAATAAATTTGTATAATGGAACACTATGTGGGAAGTGTTCGTAAATTGCAGAAGTCACTTCATTTTACTGTAGACAACATCGTGTATAATGGACGTATAGATTTTAAAACATGGAAATATACGTGCATAACCAATGCAGTATGGTATCGCTAATTCGTAAAGTTAGGAAACTATAGGTGTTAAATTATGGTCGACGTTATTTTAGGAGTCTACTGGCTTGCCGCTTGAAACGTAGTTCGAGTGTTTGAAAAGTAAAATAACAAAATTTTATTATTGCCAATTCCATTATTGTAAAAAATTGTTTTCAGTGTGATACGATAATTTTCTTGTATCTGGACTCTGTTTGGAATTGGATTTTATACTGCGCATTGCTTTTCGCTGACCAGTTTATATAAATAATATGTTTCAATTATGTTAATGGTGCTACATCTTCGCCAGAACAAAGGACTATTTTGGTTTTTACTAAGTTTAGTTTTCTATTTTAATTCCTGATATTATTTTGAATTTTCGATTTTCCTTCAAAAAAATTAACTAAATCATCTATTTTTTGATTTGTTATTCTCTGGTCTTAGGATAGTTCCTTCATCGTCCCAATTAGCGCACTATATGTGCTGCAAATCGGAAATGCTGAAAATCCGCTGTCACTTCTATCGGTGAAATATCAGTTTTCAAAGCTAACTTTGGCTAACATTCAAATCCTCGCCCGCACCCATTCCAATTTCTCATCGTCATCGTTAATTAATTAGGCCTTATGGCTCTCACACTAATTCACCAAACGGTGTAAGCTGAATCCCCACAGTGAGCAGAAATGAAAGTCCGCATGATTTTTTAACACTTTAGCATTTAGCAGTTTACTCATGAAATAATAGACCGCTGCGCGTTTAATTTTTTCAAACCCGTATTCCGACCATAATAGACGTAATATCGATGTAATATTCTCACATCTCGTCACCTAGAGTTTCACACCTATTCGTTCATTTGTCGGGCGTAAATAAACAGGCAAACAAACGATATCGTGATTGACACGATCGGGAATAGATGTTTTCTCCGCTCGGTACCTTCCTGTTATTGTTGCGTCGGATTTCTCCATTTTCGCAAACTAGCGACAACGTCTCTCTAGTCGACTCCCCGCCGAGCTACCGGCTGCGACGCGGGACTATCGAGAGTCTCATAACTCTTTTTTTGTTTTTCTTCTCGTGGATATATTTGTCAGTACCGGAATCGTTAGAGGATGGCCTTTTTTCATTTTTTTTTCTTGATGGAGAGATATAGAGAAATGTTATTTCAGTTTGAGTTATATTATATAATGTGTATCTGTTCGATAGGTATCAGTATAGTACAGCATTGCAGCCTCAAGTAATTGGAATTTTGCATAATAGTTATTGAGTTATGTATAGTTATAGTTCTACTTGGCTATTGAATATATTCATCTTATACGTGTGAAATAATCTAATATATAATATATTTAGAAAATATGTATGCCTACATAATATAAGGTTTGGTCATTTAGGCCAAGTAGGTAGAATGTCTTGAGCAAACTGATGCCCTATTTGGATGTAGAGCTCTATACATAGAGATGAGTTTAATTTAAGTAATGTAAAATATAGCAAACAGGTTGCATTTGCTATTTTATTTCCTCTTATTTTGCCGTGAAGGAATGAAGGAATTCGAGTAAGGTTTAGCAGTTTGTTCGCAGTGGAAAATACCGACCTCCATTGTATAGACTTTTTCTACATACTTTAGTATTACTATCAAGCATATTCTTTATTTGATGTTTATGTACATTAAAGTGTATCCTAAAATGATTCACCACTATTTTGTAATGTTATATATATATAATCAAATAAAGTAGTTTATTCAAGAGTTACTTTACAGCACTAAAACTTTAAATAATACAGTATACTTGTACATTTTCAACTACAAATAAGTAGTTAGTCTTATAGCTGGTAAATGTGGAATTGAGTTTGAATTTTGAGTAACACATGTCAGCAATATTAAAGTAATGAAAATATTACTACATTATTACTGTATTATATGAACGGACAAGCATTTTTATCATTCGCAATGTAATCGCCTAAGACAAGCACTCTTACCATCAAAATCTTTTACCTCAACAGACTTGATATAATTTGTAACGACCGCCATTTTGAGTACAATCGAACGACTGTAGTTCAGTACCCGCTCTATAATATGATTCTAAGCGCGTCCGCTCCTCGTCAATTATCAACCACTCCGCTGCATCGACGGATTCTTTCTTCCGACGGTCTTCCCGATGGGAATTTACCGGCAGAATACAGTTCTGATTCAGAAGACAGATCACGCAATACCCACGACGAACCTTTCACAAAACAGTCAACCAGTAACATAAATGCAACGGAGAGATCTGCGATGAATGAGGCTGATGTTCAAGCTCCCGACAGTCAAGTTCTTATCTCCCCCCAAATGATGAAGTATTCCAGTCTGGTAGATTCGGAAGGGTTTAGATCGTCTCCATCCAGCACTACATCAACATCTTCTCCGTCTCGATCTAGTTTCACTTCCGTAGATTCGATGGCAAAATCTTCTCCTGACCGACGAGAATCTTCTGTTCTAACTACCACGTGTCCAGACTTCATGAAACCGTGTAAGGTTAATGATTCGTTTCCGAACGAACAAAAATGTTCCAAATTCAGTATCGCTGCTTTGCTGGCTCCTGAAGTTGAAAAAGCATTACATCGGGGACGAGGCATTTCTCCGAAGAGCAATAATATCGGACAGAACAACCGACATCATCCGTATTCCCATATCGGTAAAACTCATCGAAGAAATTCAAAGTTAATGGATGAACCAAGCTCTATCCCAGTGGCGACACAATTTTACCACCAGAGAGACCATCAACGACTCGATTCTATGAATGCTAGTCCAGCGATAGATGTAGTAAGCTACGATAACTACCATCATTCGTCCGGCAGAGATTCCCACGGTTCGGGATCAAATTTCTCCAGCGACGAAGATAACACTCCCTGTCTTATTACCTCCTCTCAGTCCCAGCCTCGCCAACCTTCGGTGGCGTCCACAGCTGGGACTTTCTGTCTTGGAATCCCTAAGCCTGATATGGAGGCCTTTCAAAACCAAGAAAAACAGGGACAATTTTCCCCAATGTCCCCGGAAAACCCAAGGCCAAGAGGAGCCTTTTTAGGTAACTCTTCAGAATTCTATCACATGTACAACGGGCAAGCTTCGCAATACCCTATGTACAACCCGTATCAAATGCATCCGTTCACCATGGCGGCTATGCTTGCCGTTGCCGGAGTGGAAAAACAGCAAAAGTTCCCCGACCAGCATAACTCTCCCGTCATTGTGAACCCGAGAAGAATAAGCGGCGAGAAAAGAATATCCCCTACCGGAGAAATGGCTCTTCCTCAATTTTCCTCGTTCCAACCTCACGGAAACGTCCCGCTTGCTAGCCATCCGCCTAGCTTTCCGCAACAACCAGTCATGCCATTTCCAGGAGTTCCAGCCCATGTTCCTTTCCCGACCCATCGTGGACTGTTGTGCACCTTGCCAAATCAGCAAGCTGCTATGGAATGGAACGGCGCGTTGATGCGAAGGTTAATTGAATTTCCAGGTATGTACTGCATAATTTTCACAGAGAAATCTGTTCATTCATAGTAATTTCTTAAATGAGCAGAGATTTACTGGTTTACTTAATAGCTGTCGTATAGCCACGATTTTGTGGAGTTTTAGTTGGTGTACGGTACGGGATAAAACCTCCTCGCTGCGTTTTTATGGAGTCTGGATTTGCAAGCAATCCTGTTATATTAATTAATCACGCTCTACCGAGATTCCGAAGACAATTTCGATATTATAAATATCCAATCGAGTTGCGTATGAACTATGGACGCAGTCAGCAGATATTGAAAATTAAATAACCGGACGATGCACTTCGAACGATATTAAAGACCCGAGAAAAAAATCACTTTAAAAATATATTAAACAATAAGCAAAACTGCAAACTAATGAATTTAAATAATACTGTGATTATTAATATTATAAACTATATATTTTCTTCAACAAGGCTGGTTCAAATTATTCTATTTGACTATCTTAAACATAGAAACCATTACAGTGAATGTAATGTCGAATTCCCACCAATACCGACACTAAATAAAAAAAATTTATCCAACTATCGATCACCCTCTTATAATTTGTATATTGTTAATATACTGAAATAGATTGAATATCTCAAATCCGAAAGTTTCCGATATCCGAATAAGTTTCGGATCTAGGGTAATTCCGATAGACGTCACATGTATTTAATTCGTTCAATCATAAAATCATTTTCATTACACGACATATGCACTGCAATAATAATAAAGCAATTAATTTGCGCTCAGTTGTTGTATTCGTACACAACGCAAACGGAACGGCATCCACTCCTTTCAAGTACAGTGTAGGCCATCTCACCTATTATCTTGCTGTGACTATTGCTTAGCGATTGGTGCCATCTGCTATACGTTAATTGTATTCATGTCAGTTATTAATACGTTCATCCATCTGTTAATTAGTTATCAATTACGAGATGAAACGTAGCCGTCGCATAATGCGACCGACTCCTTTGTCCGCTTGGCAGAAGCTGCTATGCTTTCAAGTTCAATCGAGTGAGATTTCTTTCGCCGTAGAAAGGAAAACCATACGGTTATAGGCACTTTCTGTTCTCGGTTGGGGTGGAAGCTATTCGTATTTACCTACATATCCTAGATTCGGAGAAACGATCAATGTTTTTCGACGGAGCTACCGGTAGCAGGCTGTTGATTTTGATAAGGGAATTTTGGCAGATAACGATTTAATTTGTTATTAAATGAATGTAAGGCGTATGCTATGATTGAAGGTTATGGTCTGATTAACACTTATGGGTAAACATTCAATGAGTGGTAATGGGTATGAAATCAGGCATTCTCACATTGCTCTAGGATAGTGGTAAAACAATGTGGATTTCTGTTCTTCTCGGGCGACCTCGGTTTTATCTTAATGAATCCTAATGGAGCGATATGTTCTAATAATAGTTCAGTGTGCTCAAAATCCGTGGATAATATTAGCATGATCAAATACTGGAGATAAAAATCCAATTTGGATTTGTAATGAGAGCTCATGCCTAGAATCAAGTGGAGTCCTAACATTAGAGTCAAATGAGATCGGTTTACTCGACTCGGATACATCTGGTCTGGCTTGATTCGAAAGCGAAAATCAAGCATATTTAAACGCTTCCTTGATTATTCTCATTTGAATGTTTTGAATGGAACTCATAATCATATGAATTATTTGCCCACCGCCCCTTCAGAAATTAAAATTTTACTTTTACTGTTTTACGTTCAAATATGATGCTTGAGAACGTGAGACTTAAAACAACTTTAAACGTTATCAACAAATCCGCACAGTATTATCTTCACACTTCATAAATTGATATTACTTGTTTCGTTAGATTGCCAAAATAAATAAAATAAATTTTACTCCTATTTTTACAGGTCAAATACCTCCCGGAATTTTGAATAAGTCCCGCCGTCCCCGCACTGCATTCACATCCCAACAACTCCTGGAACTGGAAAGACAATTCAGGCAAAATAAGTACTTGTCCAGACCAATGAGATTTGAGGTAGCGACCAGGCTATGCCTTACAGAGACACAGGTTAGTTCATATACACATATACAGTATATACTCTATATTGGATGTATCTTAGACAGCACTGGTTAGTAACTGGAAGAATAACTGACAAATCAATTTTAGGTGAAAATCTGGTTTCAAAACAGAAGAATGAAGTGGAAAAGAAACAAGAAAGAACGAGAGGAATCACAGCAAGGTGGTTGTGACTCCCATAATACCAGTACCACGCAATGAAAGCTGTCGTGTTACTTCAGCAGTGAATAAGGAGCTTGAAATGAGGAGAGTGTACGCGACTTGTTCTTCAGAGTTCCAGTCTTGCTAGAACCCAACCAACTCTCGTAGTCGCCGGACGTCCGTAGTCTGTGGTGGCCAATTCCCATCTTACAAATTTACATTCTGTCACAATAGGACTCCAAAGAGCGGACAAATTTTTGAGGATGCAATATGGATGGCAACAGACTACGTAACCTCGCTCTTAGCCGCAGCCTAACACTCGATGCAGTTAAATTATTACTCTTATTACACAAAGCACTGTATTCGTTCGCTAACATGTAATTCTTAATTAAATATGCAATCTATTTCAGTGTCAACAAACAGTATACCACAGGAACAAATGATATTCTGTAGAGTGTTTTCTGTGTATGGTTTATATTTGATACAGTGACAGTTGTTACATAAAATGTATGATATAAAATATATATAATCTTAAATGATCCACGGTGTTATTCTTAAGTAGTATTCGTTTAAGGTATTCAAATTTTTTTTTTCATGTTTCTGGACTCTGATGTCACGAATTGCTGCTAGCTGACATTTAACTTCGCAGTGCTAGTTGGTCTGTTGTCATGGGCGCTCGTAGTGCTACAGAGTCGAAATGAATCTTTCTGTCATTTCAGTAAGTAACAGGCTTGCAAACTGGAATTGTGAGGTTGTAGACAGTGCGTAGAGTTGGAGAATTGCGAAGAATGAGAATTAGTTAGACAATGCATGAGTATATGAACCGAGATCACGGTCAGTATATGACACTTCGAAAGCTAATAGATAGATGGCGTATATTGATGTTGATGACAGTGCTTAATTACGTCGGTTGTGTATTACTTATAACTCATACCGATCGCTGGGACTCATGATTTTGGTTAAGATTCCTTACTATTTTTCATTTTATCCTGAGTGGTGTGTGTGTGTCGACATGGAGAGATCAGTTTCACATTTCTAGACTATTTCGCTTGGGTAGAATTTGTGGTCTGCATGGCGCGTTGAAATACAAGGAAGCATGAATGAATATGCTCCACTTCTTCACATAAATAGGTCCTTCTAATCTAGAAAACGACAAAACTACAGAAAAAACTATCGTGTGTACATTTTACGTGGGGTTGCAGTTTAGAAATAATGGTATTGCGTTCGGAGTTAAGATAGAATGCATTATGTACTTCAATTCTAGATCATTGGAATGAATTAAACTGCATACTATTTCGTTTCCTATACTCAAGTAAAAACGTATATGTCTCGCTCTCTATTCCTCAATGACGCCGATGCCGCGATAAAACTATTTATTTCTGCGGTAGAATGAATATACAGTAATCAAAATGTAAAATAAAAATACGCAAAGTGTAAACGATAATCATATATACGTATAATAATAAACAATGCTGTGCGAAAGTGAAAGCAAAAGCTAGCTTACCATGTTTGGCTGTGAGTTGTTGCTGGGATGATGAGTCCGTACAATTTTTACCTTACAAAATACATCCCTTAATTTATCCCTGTTGCAGTGAGTGGTAAACGTACACTTTACACCCGCGAAGGGCCTACATTGAAATTGGCTTCGTTTAATGTCGTATCACTGTAATTCGTATTTTTTCAAGAACTTATAAGCGACGTTATGTGGGTACATTCTGTATTTAATTATTAAATTATTATATTATATATTTAATTTAGGTTTAAATATTTCATTCATTCTAAAAATTGTGTATGCATGTACCAACATATAGAAACCTATTTCATAAGTTTTTGTGCGTATCCTGCTACAATTTTCGTTTTTTTATTTGATCTGGCAGGAGCTAAATGTTAGAAATACAAAAATTATACCTCCCATGCGGCCCTTAAAATATTTTATATTTTTTGCAAACCCTGTACCTGGATGCCAGCGTAGTAGCTGAGCGTTATCGGTCGCATCGGAACATGTGATGATGCCATTTAAATACTACGGCACTGTGTCTATTAAGTCAGCAAATATAAAGCAGTGACAGCATCATAATATTTTTATTTATTTATTCTATAGTACTTTCAACCTAATGTTGTAATTGAAACCCTGTTTTAATCATGATTGTGTACGATACACAGAATGTGCTTTTGTGGCAACCGCTATCTTCCATCGACATTCGATTCAATATAGGCTGAGTAGCCGGCCTTTATTATCCATTTCATTTATTGAACATTATTATATTGCTTGGATGAACAGGTGCGGTAATCAGCTTTCGAACCAGATTAATTGCCGTTTTAAAGGACCCTTGATCGCGCGACACTGCCGGCCACCTTATCAAGCCGGGACGTTTCTCGACTGAGCACGTACGGCAGTATTCTCCGTAACCTTTTTTTAAAGGAACGAACCTAAGAGTGTCAACAGATTTAGTACTACCTCAAGATCAGTGTATTGACATACCATCTTGATGTACTGTGGAAATTAATAAGCGTACCGTGTTAATGATAACTAAAGCTACCCAAGCAATATCGTGAGTGTAATTAAGTACACAATGCCTTCGGTTATAGTAAATACTAGGCAGGTGTGTCCATCGCTCAAACAGAAATGCTACTGTTCGTAACTAATTGGTGTGTATTGAGCTATTATCAAAGCCACACGTGATTCTTTTATATTAAATATAAAATTCCCTCCTCGAACACATAGAATTTAGCCACGGTATTGCTTGCATAGCCCTATAGACATGCTCAAAAATAATGTAATGTCCTATGTATTATTGCAAAAATCGATACCGTACAGCAGGGCTTCCCAACTTTTTTTCGCTGTAGACCCCCAAGCGCTGATTTTTGGGATTGTCAAATTATACTACTTGCTGCTCAATATAACTGCTTAATCTTAGTGTACTTAGTATTTGATAAAAAGCGTACAAGGATGCCACATCCCTATTTCGTTTATTTCAGTTCAATTTTTTTTTGAACCCCCTGTAATCGCGCTGGACCCCGTTGCCTAGCTCTGCGTACAGGGACGGCCTTAGGAGCTGCGGCGTCCACTTGGGAACAGGTTTTGCGGGCGACCAAAGATATAAAAACAGAAACTACACTGAAGAAAATAGAGTTTCTAGTTTCAGCCCAAATCTTTGCGTTCAGGTTTTTCCCGGCCTAGTAAGTGTGTTTTCGATAAAAAAAAACTATTAGCTTCCGCCGACAATGCTGTTGTGAATTATTATGAATTTCTTTGATATATTATCCTTTATCCGGAAAGTTTAATACTGTACTTTCCAGATATAGGAGAGGACTGCAGTGAGACTATTTGTTCCCAAGTTCCAAGAACATGTTTACTGATGTTTCCTTACATCTCAGTACTTGAACTATCTCCCTAGATGATTTCGCAAAAACGAAAGAAAAGTAAATGACATTTTTCAGTAACCAACTGCACTCTCTGGCAATATAGTTTAGAACATGCAAAAATGCACGAAATGAAGCAGTAAATCTTCATTGTTTGTATGTGTCCCCCATCGACTGACTTATTAATTGTTTTGCAATCACTTTTCATTACTAGCTCAGATTAGACCTGTACACTTCGTCGTAAATAACATCAAGAATACGTGTCTTTTCGGTTATTAATGTACGCCACGAGTGATATGAAGTAGCCATCAGACAGGGGTAATGGATTCTGTTTAAATTTTTTCCTTAAGAATAATAATCGTGTTGGAGTTGATGGAACTTGAATTTTTTTATGCTGGCGCCTGCCATCTTTATTGCTTTGATTAGGGTTTATAAACTTTAAATATTATGTCACCAAAGTCGCGGGTTACTCAAATTTGTGGGCAGAATTAAATGTCTATGTTTATAATCTAAACAGATTCGAGAGGTTTGTCACTATACCTTAACGATGGAATGAATGATCCTATTCATTATTCGATTACACTTGCAATACCCCATAAAATTGACTATAGACATAATGAAAACTAATGCTGTTCTTTAAATACATGTAATAACGATATCATTATCATACGAGTCAGATATTTTATGATATTCAAATAATTCGTACGGGTATTGGCGCGTGTTTTATTGGCTCCAAACATGGATCCCGCCAAAGAGTCTGACATTATACTTGTGAAAGCAATAATCGAGTAGTGATGCAAGACACATATGTTAACATTTAAATAATAATGATATATTTATCGTGTGTTCGGCAGTGTAATTTTGCTGAATGATCACGTACGGAGATCATAGTAATTAAATTTTCAGCTTACCGTTTTCTTGGAACCGATAAGGAACGAGATTGGTTGCTGCACTTAGGTTTGATGTGATGTGATCAGACCATTTGTCATTGAGCAGGACTTTCACTTTGCCAAGTGTCAATCTCTCTCCAATAATGTTCAAAATATTATAGACCTGTAAAATTGCAGACAATTTCAAATTTGTAATAATAACAAACTCTAGGATGATGCAGCAGAAATGAATTTTATACCTGTTCTAGTCGATTTATTTACCGTTTTTATTTTATTTTTTACCTGTCCGGAAATGTAAAAGTTTACGCCAAGAGTGAACAATAATGTAGTGAATGTAATTTAATTAAGTCTAGCCTTTGACTGACTACTATCCCGCTCAAACGGTCAACTACGCGAGTTACCAGACCGTGTTTGACAAATGGCGTTTAAGCTTTATGATTTTTCAAATTTAGTCAGAATTTCCCGAAATCCGATAAATCGGGGCCTTGAAAACCGAGGGTAAACAGTACAGTATTTGTCTATTTCTGTGCTTCTTAGCGTGTGTTACCTGTGGTATTCTGAAGTGTCTGTCTTCTAACAAGGACCACAATTTTTATAGGCTGATCAAAGTTCATAAACGTATTTGTTAATCCATGGATTTGCGGGCTGTTACTGGGCAGTATCCTGTATTTTTGGCTTGAAATCATAAATCCGACAACACACCTCGTACGGTGTGATGTGAGAGCGACCCATACTATCAAATATCAGCTCTTTCGTAAATGACTGTAGAATAAGAGCCTCTCAGATTTCATCTTGTGATAAATCCCAGATTTATATCATCATAAACACTGGTAAGATAGTACGCACGTGCTATAATCATATTTTCGTATTTGCGCGAACATCGTACTGATTTAAGAAGAGATGGAGCTCGAAATCGGGTGTCAACAACAATTCTATAAATACTTGATGATCTTATGAGGTGCAATGATGGCTTTTGGAGGTTGAATGAACTCTTCGATGTTGTCATATTTCTCGGTTGCTCAGGACATTGCAAAAACTTGTCAACTTCAATGATTTTTGATGCAAATCATGAATACAATTTTCATGAACTGTATATTTCCTTAGGGGTGATTGAAGAATCAACTGTGTAAGGCCTGTACTCGAACTGAACAAAAGTAAAGCAATACAGTAGTAGCTTTATATGTATGTAGAGGCTATGGTATTGGTATTCAAGTCTTCACTGGTAATTAAATTATTTATTTATTTCGTTATCCGGTAGTTGGCGCCTGCGGACCTATCTATCCAGTTGTTGAACCCGTTTAACCTTCGATGAGTGTGATACACTGAATAGTAATGCTCCCTATGGATGTTATTAATTTACATAAATAACATGATTTCGGATTATTTTTTACTGTTTATAGATTTTAATTACATTATATTATATATTTGTTGTAATTCTGTTCTTCTGGTGATTTTTTCTGCATGTATATTGCGAATAGATTTTTTCCGTTGGTGTGACATTACTCTTGTAAGGGAACACTACTTCGTCATTTCCCATTGTCTGAATTCAAATAGCTTGTAACTGACATGTTATAGAGTACTAATGATTCGATTCGTAATTAAGTTATATCAATAACTGCTTAGTGTTATTCCTTTATTAGAGGTCGAAAGAAAGCAACTAGGAACCGTTACGAGTTAGGATTAGTGATTAGATGTCCTATTTGTATGTGCTTTGTTACATGTTTTGCTACATAGCGTTATTCAATGTCTTACTTATCGAGTTACTTTCAACTGTTTTGGATCGCTTCGCCTTGAAGGAGAAATGGTTCTAGTTTAGTAGTGTGGTTCTATGTTATGCTAAGGGTAGCTCAGTAGTACTGTAAACTCACCCTATCCTTGAGCAAGCCTAAGCTCTGAGCTCAGTAACCAGGTTCTCAGAAAGACTGGAGGGGAGGGGGGGTGGGAAACTGCATATATCATTTGTAATGACATATGCTCTCCGTTATATAATGAGGTATTATACTTCCTTGCTTCTTTATGTGCCTGCATAGTCTGACTCCACATCTGTATTACTGATTAGACTTCATCTTGAATTTAGTAGTTTATTATGGGAAGCCGTTTTATGCCCGTAACCCAACTGCAGTTGAACATTTTCTACTGCTGAGAGAACCGGTGTTTATTGCTACATAGTCAGTGTAAAGAGGTGTCTAAACAGCGCTACTCGACATATCATATTCGTTGTTACATGTGTATAGGAAAAAAACTATATATACTTTGATTCATTCCAACCATTCAAACTTTTACCGGAGAAGGAACCAGTTTAATGTGATAGGGCCAGATTACTTATCACCAAAAAATCAAAGATAGTTAATGAAAACCCTCGGGGCTACAATAAAATGTGGAAGCGAAGCAAAAAGTAAAGTGGAAGATGAGAAATATCTAAAAACATATTTTCTGTTTCCTACTATTCTCAGTCTTAAGACTTTCTGTATATTGTAGGCATGCCCATCTCGTACTTGTTATTTCAGATCTGTCGTAATATTCGAGTTTGAAGTTCTTTTATACTTGATTGAAGTAGAATGAAAAAGTACATAACTTATTGAATGTTGTTTGTGTTACCATACCGGTCAATGGATTGTTCATTGTGTGGGTGACCATATATCCAATTGCTGGTTTAGAATGTGTCACTGGTGTCGCACATATAACATTCGATAAGTTACGTACTATTCAGTGTGTAGGTGAGATATATGGAATTTTGATTTGACTTTGATATAATTATAGAGTTATATACACCCACAAGCTTCAGTGTCTTTCTAGTGGCTTGTAAACCGGATGTTAGGTTGATATGATGTCCTTTTGTTATGTATATTTTAATATAAAAGTTTTAAAGGATAATGTACCCAATATTAGTTATCAGCTCATTAAATAGTAATCTTTTTCGTTTTTTAATTAGACTTCATAACTTAATAAGAGTATCATAGCTGTATATAGTATCAGTTGAAATTACTGTAAGAGTCTCGAGATAATGTGCATGTTTATCTTTCTCATTTAATATGTAGATTATTCATTAGTTTTATATACTAACAGAAACACACCACTCATCAGGTAGTAGCAAATATGGCTCTGGACACCAAGCTGTTTCAGTGCTCAAGCACATGGAAGTGGTAAACCCTAAGGTTGCTGCTAAATCAGTCCAAATCCTACACTATTGTGTCCCCACTAACGGGAATGCACTGTATTTAGATCTGTATTCATATTTCCCGGCTTATAACGTGCATAGCACATATCTTATTACCATTTTTGGTCCTGAAGGAACACCTACCAATTGTATACCTCCGACTTACAATAAACATTGTTTATCATGTGTACGGGAAAAAATATGGTATATTCCTTGTGTAATAATATCTGCTCTTTAAGAAATGTTCCAAACGGCAAAGGTCAAATTAGCTGAGTGTTAAATAGCTATTTAGCATCATAGCTGAGAATAAATAACTTTATATTCAATATTTAAATATATTTGGGGTCAGCCTTTCCTAGTTAAAGGTTCTTCCATTGGTAATAATACAGCACCAATTCATAAGTAACCTGTAGCGAAACCTCTTTTTCAGTAGCATAGCATTAGCACTTTTTTTCGTTAAAACGATGGGTTTAAATAAGAAGTACAATATCTTACTACTCTAACCAGCAAGACACCCGTGTCCAAAATAGAACATGATGTCCATACAGGTTGAACCTCGCTAATCCAGGATTCACAAATTCACTTCAATGGTTTGGATTATGATTTGAGTCTGGCAGTCATTAGTTTGCATGACTAACCTCCTTTTGCCAGTGTCACAGTACAGTGAACAGGCCTAGCACTTTGTCATAAAGAAGTACTGAGTAAGGTTTTATGACTGTAATTTACATTTGCATTAATAATACAGTACAGTATATGCATTATTTCTCTATTTTTTTACTCACGCTTCACTGGTTCGCTATTCCGTTACCTGTCTGTCCCCAATCTCGCCAAATTAGTGTGGTTCGACATATAGTTCGTCTTTATAGAAGTGCAATAACAAAGGGTAGAACAATTTACACCAACATATCCATCCTCATAGTTGGTATTACTTGGTATTTCCTATGTGAATTTTCTATTAGTCCTTATCACACCAATTTCTTAATGATCGCAAGCATCGGTAATAGCTTGATTAATGATATAGTCAATGTGCATCAGTTCTATGCAAGTGAGATATTGTACTTCTTCCTTATTGCCCATCCTCGTATATATAATAATTAAAATCCCTAAATCAAACAAATTATCTACTCGAAGCAATGATTTTTAATGTTAGAGGTAGCGTGTGCCCTCTGGTGAGTAAAACGTGTTAAGTATATAGATAGGTACTGATATGCACATAATCTGATAGTGCTAGTGATGACAGATTTGATTCAGTTGTTTAAAAATTACTAATGATGTTGTCATTTAATTGCTTTTTTGCACACATAAACTATAAAATAAAATTATAAATACAACTTTCATTGCAATATTCCATCGCCATCCATGGCCATTTATCAATGGACTCTCTACATAGGGGGCATAAATATCTTGGACGGGGTGCTGGGGAAAAGAGGTTGCAAACCACTGGTCTATATATTATCCAGTTAGTATTGAATTCATCGCAATAAATTACTAGAGAGCGAGACATAACCAAAATGGTTACTTGTAATTGAAAACATTGTTAAAACTTAAGTACATTGCTCTTACTGGTTTAGGTCTATGCTATTTGATGTTATTGGTTTTAGTCAGCTCCTCTGGTGTCTGGTATTTGATCCTTTGCCGTTTTGCCAATTTATCATTTAGTTATTTCAGGGTTTTTGTGTACCCAAATGTGGTTGGCATGCTCCATTTCTGGATGCGTCATTCCTATCAAGGAATCTAAACCAATCAAGCCTGACTTGATTTGAATTTATTCTGAATGACTATGCTGAATAGAGTAACCTTGCATTAGAAGTTGTTGTCTGCTTATTTCTTAGCAAAACCTGACTGATTTTTGAATGGGATTGTTTTGAATCCAGTCTGGTTTTATTTCATATTTGTATTTTCTCAGCACTACCAGATTACAATATGCGATTTTTCGGGATATATTTACAGTCTGTCAGCAGGTATTAATCCATCCTTATGATTTTTGTCTAATAATCCATGTTGTTTCTACTTTGCTATATTCGTAGTATCTGGCAAAGGGATTAGTGCATAATAATGGCTTGGATTATCACCTATCACTCCACACAAATAACCCTTAATCCCTTTCGCCACAGATTGACTAGCTTATGTTACATTTTAAAGCGATGGTGTACAAAGCATTGTTATACTGGATTTGGGCGGTCGCTGACAACCTGCCCAGTTTCCATAATATGTTTGCCTTTGTGTCAATCATTTGGCAAAACACAATACATCATATTCATGTTCCTATTAGGACAATGGGAAAAGTTTGGTAGGTAATCGTTGGAGGTTGTTTTTCTGTTTCAGTAACAAAGCAGATGCTTCATGGTTTCGTTTTTCACGTATTTTTTGCTAATTTTGATATTCATGACTTGACTTCATCATTACTGTAAATTCATATTTATACGTTGTGTTCTATTGTTCGCTATGGCATAAATCTATAATACTTCCATAATGCGTTTATGGGTACAGTTAACCTTTGAACCCCGATTCAGTGAAATTCTGAGTGTTTTACGTTAAATATCAGTTAGAAAATTGAAAATGAACAAAAGGTATTCAGGCATCGCGCTTGTTTTGGGTAGCGTAGAGTAGACTCGCTTTGTTTCGGTAAGGCTTTTTGTAAAGAGTAAAAGGAATAAGAATACACATGGGACGAGCTCATGTACTGTAAACACTGTAAACACTGTTATTTATGTATTGTAGCATTTACTAAATTTCATAACATATTGATCACCTTATGCACACAATGGAGTATATGTACATTAGGCTATCATGCTACGTTTCCCAAGTAGCCGTTACAAACAACGGACTTTTGCCATAAACGGATAACTTTTTCCCCGATTCGTCCGTTGAATCGAGGGTTCCCTGTATACGTAAGCCGATTTGGGAACTAACAGTGATTGGTTGGTAAGGATCTTTCGTAATTCTGTATTGATTAGCTGTAGAGTGAACGGCAGTAAAACTAACGGTATAAATAAACTTCACAAAGCGACCATATGTCGGCGAAAAAGACACTCAAGACTATGTTCGGAAATGTAATTTTTACCCTAAATCCCCAATTGAAAATTTTAATTTCCGATTCTGGAACAATCTCTTTAATTGATGATTTACGATTTACGATTTCAATATTGGTTCAAGGTTCGTAATACGATATTACGAGTTGGACAGCCTGGTAAACAAATCAATTCAGATTTTGTTTCACATCTTTATTGCACAAATATACCTCTCAAAAAGTCTCTTCAGTCCCCCAGCAATGTTTTTATTCTTTACCAACTCATGATTTTAGATTGATAGCGGCGGTCATTGTATCGATGAGTTATAAAAGACTATATAAATTTTTCTATAGAGTAATATTTGAACAGGATAAGAAGTCCTTTGCCACGGAACTGCGATTTGCCCAAAGCCAAACACATCAGTCACATTGTTTTATTAGATAATCCTTTATAGCTACATCGTTCATAAAGGTTCATAAAGTATTTCTGCGCAAGGTGCACTCCGCCTTTAACCAGTTAAACTCTAGTCGTAAATTCTAAATTGTTTTCCCAGTTGTTCTCGAGAAGGGAGCCCGGTGGAAGGTGAAAGACTGATCACCTACCTCAGTCGTTCTTTTCTTGTTGCCGTTTATTTGTGCAATGATACTCAACCGTTTAAAATGATAACTGTTCTGGGGCACTGTATCAAACTACGCTATAGTGCTCCATTACTGTACAGAGCTTTGGAATGTCTCGGAAATGAACAATTCTATTTCTTGTTTCATTTCAATTTAGTTAATTAACCATTTGAAGCATCTTGTAGAAATTGTAGCTTAATTAACGATAAACCGAGAGTCGAGTACCTTTTGTTTCATACGCAATACGGATCCTGTTTCATCGGCCCCGGGTGGCGATATCATATGGTCTGATGGCAGTCAATGGCTCTGCGTTTGGCGAACGAGGAGGCGGCGAAAGTAGAAATAGATCGTCGCCCCTTTTACCCGCCGCTAGCTCTCACAGCAATGTCTACGCTTCATTATCTTCGAACTCATATAATGGAACGACACAGACAAGTCGAGACCAAGACTACGCCTCGCATCATCTTCGGCAGTACAACGTAGGGTCCTACGTCGGTTCCTCTTCGTCGTCTTCCACAACATCATCGTTGTCATCGGAAGACGCCATGAACATGCGCTTTACGGATTTAACTCATATGCATCTGAAGAAATCTATCGATCAAATACACGGACAACAGCAAGAAATCGAATCTGACTACCATATCGGCAGACATTTACCTACGAATGGATCATCAGTCCGGTCGGCGGGTTCTCGAGAAGCTATTAACTTGAAGCGCGTACCACAGATTGATCTGGCAGCAGTCAGGCAAAATCCAGCTACTGCGCAGTCGTATTCCGGTTCGCTTAGTAGTTATTCTCAGTCAAACAAGCTAACCTCGTCGAGCGGCGGTTCGTCTTCTTCGAAATTCCACTCGCTTCTTTCGGTGAAGGACGCACTTCTCGACGAAAAAGAATCGACGATCGTGAAACTCCGACTCCAAGTCTCTTCGCTTCAACATCAAGTTAAGGACTCAAATTCGTCGCTACGTCAAGTTGTCCAAAATCAACAGAGCGGCGTAACGAGGGCGCTTAATTCCGTGACATTGAATTCACCCAGCCACCACAATGGTGACGTAAGCCACCCGGAAACGGAGTACGAAGCGGCAAAAATGAGAGTCCGTCTTGCGGAAAGCTTATCTCTGCAAGAAAATAACGTGAACGACCTTCAGAACTTGCTCGGTAAGACAGAATGTCAATTGGCCGAAGCAAGAAGTCAGCACGCGCACGAAAAGCGAGGCTTGGAGGAAAAAGTAAAAGAACTTGAGTTTTGTCTTCGAGCAAGAGACCAGACTATTACGGACGTTAGAAGGAAACATAAGTCGCTTTTGGACAGAATAGAGAAATACAAAAGAAGGGTAGAGAGCCTGGAGAGATATCTGGGCGATCTTCCTACTATCGAAGAGAGTCGAGAAATTAAGAAAACTTTGGACAACCTTGCTGCAGAAAAGGGTAGTCTCGATGCAGACGTTCTACGTCTTCGCGGGGACCTCGAGTCGGCTAAATCGGAGTTGAGAAGCAAAAAAGACGACCTGGTCGAAGAGCGGGCCAACAACGAAAGGCTGGAGTGCGAAAAGCAAAAACTGTTAGAGAAAATAACCGACTTTGAACGACAAGAACTCGAGTTGGGCGAAACGGAACGATTCAAGTTTGAAGAAATGAAAATCCAACTTGACAGATTGCGAAAAGAAAGGGAGGATGCTGCGACGCTTCTTTTTGCGGCAGACACCAAAATTAAGACGCTGACCGCTCAGCACAAAGGTGAAATTGGCAAACTGAAAGACGTTTTGGAACAGGAGGAAAATAGCGCGCAAACGTTGAGACGTGACCTAGCCTCGAAGCAGCAGTCTTCGACTAAGGTGCAAGTGGCGATGACTCAGCTTGCTTCGCAAAACCAGCAACTTATGGAAGAAAAGTTGTCCCTGCTTGAGCAATTACGCGCTCTCGAGAATGAACGTTCGAATTCGCGAGATGTTTCGAGAATCTACGCGCGCTTACAACGCGAGACGCAAATCGCTGCGCGCGATTTGGAAGCGGTCACGCAAGTGCTCATACAGAGTTCGCGCGGCGACGATCCGAATTTATCCGCGTTGTTGGGAGTACGCTCTTCTTCTGTCGGTCTTACGGAGGACGAAGACGATAGCGGTTATAGCGAAGACTATAGTAATTCGGTGCAGGCCCTCACGCGTAAACTGACCGATATCAGAAAGCTACGTCGCGATATAGACGAACTTCGCTCGACGTTATCTAATCGTTACGCCGAAAATATTGGTCAAAATTGCGCCACGCAGTAGCGAAATGGGCCGAAGGCATTGGCGAATAATTGCAGTGAATCCGTTGTTATGGATGGATCGAAATAGGCCTCGTGGTATTTATCGTGGTTATTATCGAGTATCTTTACCTCGACGCAGAAGCAACCCACAAGGTAGTAGTCGAAGCAGCGCCAGTATATTATACAGAACTAGATATATGAACCACGTAAAATCTAGATTGGGAATGGTACTGGAAATCCTTGTAGGAATCCATAGACTTTACCCGGGTGACCAGCGTTTAAATCCAAATGTGGACTGTATTGTTGTGAACAGGAATGTTCATATCTCGACCACTGTATGTAGTCACCTTTCATACTCCTCAGAACTTAACTATTTACCCTAAATACAGAATCGTCACTAGGTTGATCTTAATCTGACGAAATAACGATTCGGCTCTGTGATATCGATGTAAAATGCCTGTGTATTATTTACAGTATTTATTTTTTCTATGTAAACTTTCGCCTTGGATGCTGAATTCGACTGGACTTGGTGGAAGTTGGTTGCTTATATAGTCCAGAGAAAATATCCAGTATCCAGAATATACGACATGTGTTCCATAAAACATATTTGAATTATCGCATGTGTACTGTATCGAGCACAGTAGTCTCTTAACAACAACGAGAAATGCCATAGTCATTAGCTTGCCTTGCCTTCTAAAAACGACTGGGAAAAACGAAATAGCATCAGTATACCACGCGCTGTACAAATTAGCAATTTATAAGTTCCCGTTCGAATTGATGTTTACAATATCTATTGTAAATGTTTTTAAAAGTCCAGCATGCCTTATAATGCAGTTATGCTATGGAAATGTCCTTAGGTGTAATATTTGCCTACTGTCATAACTGTTCGTATGGATCTGTGATGAATGTCAAGCTCGTAATGTAAGTCCGTTTTCAAGAGAGCGCATTACTCTATAGAGCAGGGTTCGTCAATCCTAAAAAAGGCCCTGCGATCACAAAGCCTTTCCACGGGATATATGTCCTATTATACGACTTTATATTATATTTAAGTGTATTGTGGTATGAAGTAAGAACACATTGTTAAAATATTGTGCAACAATAGATAAAGACTATCGACCGGAATTAATTTTACTATCATTCAAATTCAAGCACTGTGAAGGTAAAATACTTTTGAAAAGAAAGTGAAAGTAATTTTATGCCAGTATTACGGGTGCTTCATACGATTCCTCTAGTAAGCAACGGAATGCACTAAATTTATCAACTCCTTGTAAGCTGTAGTAATCGAATATGAACCATAAGATACCATACAAGATCCATATCTGTTAAAGTGTTAAAGTTCAGGGGTCATGAGGATTAGTGGTTCTAAAGGAAGACTGCTCAGATGCGATTGGTACCGACAGTGAAGAATATATGCTATATTCAATTTCAACTTCACCATGGGCAGTCTACCTAACGGATTATAGTGTTTTAAATATACCAATACACAACGCGCTGTTTGAAATTATGATACAGTTATTAGTTTCCGCTAATCATACACATTGTCCCATCACAAATGCTGTGTATTGCTTTCGTTATATACTTTTTATTCTATGTGCTAATTTTTCGAAGTGAGCGCCTATGGTAGCCTTTTTGCTACGCTTTGTAGGATGCGATTTTTGTTATTGTGCTGTTCTTTGACTACGCGAGTTATTTCTCAGGTTCTACTGTATTAATTCTACACATTCGGTTCTTTATACTTTACGGGATTCTATCTTTTGACACGAACCACTGCACTGTGATATCGCGATGTGCTATTTGAAATAGCCTATTTCAATACTATTTGTGTGCATCTGTTTTATGTTCGCAGTATACTATATCAATAACACACTTTATGTTTTAAAAGTACAAGGCTTGGTCTTGACGGAATCTTCAACTCACAAGCCTCTAGTGGATACAAATTATTTTCTCACAAATTCCCAGGCACCATTGTATCTACGAAGTAGTGGTATTCAATATTATAAACTTATCAAAGTCCAATATAGTTCCGACATGCGTGAAGATCCAGATTCATAATCTGTCTTACCAAACGAGTCTTCTGATTTCCCTGGGCAAGCAGTCAAAGTTACATTTCCCGCGGTTTTGTCCTTCCTGTACCCTTTAATCCTTTTAGGGTTTGACTGTATATCTTCGGCCTCCTAATACAAATTTTCCCTGTTGAACAATTAATGTGTAGAATTTAGTTGTGTGAAACGTTATAAATGTTGATAATGACAAAGCAAACAAACACGAGATAAGTTCTTTATATAAGATATATATATATAGAATATACAGAATTGCATGTTCCCAGTTTTCAAGCCTTATGTCATATTGCATCGTAATATATTTTCTCAAACCAAGTGTCAAAGTTTTTATCACGCGGCCTTTTTACTTTTTAGCAAGGTGTCAACTGCGGATTTATATGCGAGACGAAATTTCCTTTGTTCCATTCCTTGCTCACGGAAATTGATTGCCGTTGTGAGAATTGTCGTATTCTTACGTTTTTTGTACCGTCTTTGTCTATATCTCTTTTTTCGTGCCATAGAATTCACAGGTACCGAATATTTTCTGTTGCAGTGTCTGTTTTCTTTGCTCTTCTAAATATATATTTATGTATTGCGTGTACTCAGTCTTGAAAGCAACTCTTCAATCGTCGTTGGTCTTGAGGATTTCAACTTTGGCAAAAGATTTAGGTTTTTGGCGCCTCGGCACCTATGTAAATAATGTGAAATAAACATGCGAGGAATTTAACAGCGGCATTTTATCCTACCTACGAAATTGCTACCCTGAATGAATAGTATAATTCATTATAACCTCTCCCTGCCACCATGCTGCACAAAGCCCCCCTGTTGTGAACTATTTCTCTCGTCAAATCTTATATAAGATGAATAGCCAATAAGGCTAGGTTCTGTTTAGATAGACAGATTTTGTGAAGTTGGCGAATATGGTAACATTTCTATTGCTGAAGAAATTACATTTGTTTTATAATAAGACCTTTTACTGGTTAAGTAAGGCCATGTCACTGAAACACTCGTCAGTCAACGAAATTTAGTCCCCAGTAGCGAATTGGTTCTTGAAACCAGTTCGGGCATCCGTCGCCTGCTAGGCCAGCTCATTGGTACACAGTGGTACTACCAAGTAGGCTATGGCTTCAACTGTCCAATAAATTATACTAAGTCGTCAGGGGGCGACCTTTTGATACATAGTGGGAATCCCCAGATTTCCCGCGACAATTTTTCTGCATTTTTTTCATCCAGCCCGCCGGACATTACCCAAATGCCTCTTGGTAGTCACAAATCTATATGCGGTTGTGATAAAAGCGAGCAATACGGACATCTGGCGACTGTAAATTTATTATCGCAAGCTTTGGTCAATACTTGATTCGTTTTAGCATGAGTGTAGAGCCCTTTGGAATCGTAATGTAACGCTGTAGTAAGTAACATTTTAATATGTAATTTCGTTCATCCGATATCAGATATTTGAGGAAATTGTTCGGAATTCGGATCATATTAGGATATTCCGGATTATCAAGACCCTCGTTGTAACTGTATTCGGTTGAGTGCTTTCACGTGACCACCGGTACTTTTGCTCATCCTGACCTCTCTGTCTGTTTGTTTTCTCCTGGCATTATAAGATGTATCGTATTTCATCTGCAAGTTTAGAAAATACTCTCTTTCCTTCGAGCATATAATCAACTACTACAATTCATGTAGATAAACTTGTGATTGTAAAAATACATGAAGCGAATATTCTTTATATTCCAGTTCAGTTTACCATTTCATAGACTACAAGGCTCAAACATATTCCCGTTTCTCCTAAGCTAACAAGTCGGACATAGCTGCCGTCGTGAGTAATTAGGTAAGCGAATTCTGGTCATATTGATGTTTAATTACGGCGAAAACGTGATCTTTCGCTCACTACGTGCCGTAACTACGGTGAGTCATGGCGCTAGTAATTAATTTTTTGTCGATATTAGCAATGTATCTTGTACAGCAGTGTGACATATTTGTGCACTTGAGAAGCTGAAATAACGAAACGTACACCTGTGCAAATGCAGGTGTTTGAAAGTTATGTGACAGGTTGTCTTCTTTTTATTACCCAAACCCGTTATTCGATGTCCTTATCATTTGCTTATGCAAAGGACAACGTCTTGATTTTCTGGCGATTACAGATTGTCAAGGGAAGGTGTTTACAAAAATCACCTTCGTGAGACGAATCGTCGTAAATTGTAAATGCAATCGACGGAAGTGTTCTTTCCATTCTTTTGAAACATAGGCTACTATTATATAAATATACGTTTATTCCTATATCTTTACTCCCTTGCTAAAAATCGCCATCATTGTCAATTCATATCGCTTACAGCACAGACATTCCGTTGATGTCGCATTCGTGTGACGTCGCAACGTAGGCGAGAAAATTAGACTCACCAGACTCGCTTTTAAAATGGGGGAAATTGTTAAATTATAAAACTGAAGTGTTGCGGTTAATATGGCTCTAGTAAAATTTATTGCCCCGACTCGTGCACCGAATGGCCTGGATAAAGCGATATGCGAATAATTTTTCTGTTTTACGCTAATCTTGTAACTACTTGTGAACGACTTTTCCGGGGAGACTTGCTAGCGTCTGTGTTACTATATTACGAACGTATTGCAAAATCAAAATTTGGAAATTATAGGTAAAAGCTAATACAGTAGTATACCATCGCTCATAAGAAATTTTTTCCGAAGAGCTGATAGCGTCGGGGTCACCAGTTTCGTGTGATTGTCATATTGTCTTTTGTGTTCCACCTTTAAATATACACTCGATTACGAGGGAAATTTTAAAAATGATAATTTCCTCCTCGACCAGAACAGTTCAATGTCTTTTTTACTGTATCTAGTATAGTGTACAGGAAATAGCGTTACGCATCATTGTCATATACAATTGTATCTCCATGTTTCTTAAACTAGTCATTTACACGTTCCATCCTAGTATTACAACTATATAGGTTATTGGCTTTAGCCCGCGTAATCCTTTAGCAGAAAAGCTGTTATATATTGCTTTATGTACAGATTCTGATCCCTGCTAGGAGGCGTTAGAGCACACATAGGTACGACTGAGAGCCCCAAGTGGGGGTTTCTTTGTTTATTCATTTTTTTGGGGATGTACCCCGTGCAAAATACGGTAAAGATCCGCTGAGAAATACCGACGTCGTTTCAAGACGAACTTTCGTGATTGTCAAAGATATACTAGCTGTAACTACCATTCGCCACTGTAGCTGTAAATTAAACCACCTTCATAAAGAAAAAATCAACTGTTTAATTGGATATGAAATAAATTAGATAGTTTGGCATTTTCTATACTGTAATTCTTTCGTAAGTAGGCTCTGTTTCGAATCTCTACAGAGTCGTATTTTGAACCATTATAAATCATTCACACACTCTTATTTACCTTATTAACCTTACCCACAATCATTTGACCGGTTATTTAAATTTTTTTAACTTTTAACACTTAAACATACTAGTGCTGGACGGCACAGCATCTATCTTGAAAGAAAATACCTACAATACAATATAAAACCCGCGATATAGCGAGGGACGACTGTATATGTCGGTATCTTTCATACGCTTGAAGCTTACACACCTAGTTCATTACCGATCATTGCTGCGAACTTCGCATTCAGATATCAAAATAGAAAAAAATCCTACGAAACAACTTTACCGACAAACTTATAAATCGTCAACAAATTCGAAACATTAAAAGCAGATTGTTTGCATTATGTTGAACAGCATTACAGTACTTCACTAGGAGGTGAGATTCCAATAACGTTCGATGAGATGAATGGATACGAGTAGTGTAAAGCTTTTCAACAAATTAGAAAGCTATAGGTTTTCTGATTGGTCAGTTCCACCAGGGGTCGATAGAATTCCTTCCATCATATGACGGTTGCTGTACACCAGCAAAATATTCTTTCAATGGCGATAGTAGTTTGCGAACCACAGGGACGGACCAGGATTTACCAAGCAAAGCTAGTCTTTCCCTCGGTCCCAAGTTGTTAACATCGGTGTAATGCTCTGGCACTCCAAATACCCTGCGTAGGAAGTCGAGACGTGAATATTAAACCGATAACACTGTCTTGACAACAGAGGACATGTCGTATTCTTACCTTTCCACTTCCGTTGTCCACAAAACGTCTGACTTTCCATCATGTTCCACGGGTGCCTGACGCGTTTGTCCTTGGTAAAGACAGGTGTATTTCGTCGTAATTGTGTTCAACTTCGTCACCAAAGCTTTTCTATCCACCTCGAGACATTCTTGAACCGTTAAGCGATCCGAAACTCCAGGCGTGATCTTGCGGCTGCAGAAACGAATGACCATTATATTAATAACGAAATATTCATTATTCCTTTCGAACTATTAAAAGACGACTCACTCCTGCAGGCCAGGCAAATTTCCCCAAAAGTTACGAGGTCTCGCTGCGGCGCTGACCATTCGAGCGTCGGCCATTTTCGGTTCACACTGTAGAAAACGAGAAATACGCCGCTTTTCGATGTTCTTCATGGAAACGACGTTTTCGAAAAGCCAAAAGAACGGTCTCTGAGACATGCCATTGCTATCGCGCGGCGGCTGTATGGTGCGTAGTACTCGATAAAAATCGAAAAATAAACAACCACTGCCTTCTGCATCTGTTATCATTAGATCAGATGTTAATTAACAGATAAAGCAATCGAAGCACTGTCCTTATGCGTGTATAAACTCCGTTGCTGCCCTAACCTGCTCATGACAGAATTTGTTTTTAAAACTGGTGATTTATTGTGAGTATTGGTTGGTTTGACTATCCTTTTCAATTATATAAGTGTATTAAAAGAGAGACCCAGCCAGTCTAACTGAAAAGACAAGTATACATCCAGGTTTTTAAATTAGTCGCTGGGGTTGCAAAAGTCAGAATGTGAACTTGCTAATACTGCACAGTACAATATTTGCGTAACTTAATGTAGAAGTGCATGTGGAACTACTGTACTGTGTCTTCTAAGTGCTGTACACCCTTCTCTGTGTGTCAGCTGTGACATCTACAACAAGTGTTCACTTGCCACTTGTAGTGCTATTGTTTCTTTGGTCGTAGCATTGTTGAAAGTTTGATGGGGTCATATGATCTGTTAGTCATACATTTACCCGGGCCCCAAACATTACGAGTAAGCAAGGGTTTACGAGATATATACGATTTTTTATGCAGGTCATGATTTGGTGTTATCTATATATTTCTTGTTAAATAACATTGGCCCTCAATAACCAGAACCACAACTTTTACTCTAGCTGCCTATTTCAATATTACAGATTGAGCACAACATTCACACGCATGTCCATTACATTTCCAAAATCTACATTAATCGTGATGTGAAGGACCACACTGTAAAAGTTATAGCATTCTAACAGGATACAGATACTCCTGCGAGGTTTTACATTGCAACGACCTGGTTGTGAAGGGAATTGGTCAGTGAACAAACTCCTCACTCAACGAGCAGGATATGCTCTAATGACCTGGTAAATAGCTATGGATATTGTTTCACTCTCCATGAGAACAAGAAAGTTCCAAAGTATCTTTTTACATGAATTATCTGGATTAACTGAATTCATAAAGGTTTGATCGAAAACACTATCTGAGGTGGTCGTCAAGTGTGAAGGGTGCATGGAGGTTAAGTGAGGAGACGTATTGTTTATATTTACCTAGAAGGCCCTTCCTTCGTGGATTGGCACCGGACAGATCATTGCACGGACTTCCACCTAAAAGCAAGTCAAACGGACCCATTTCATAGATTTCATTGTCGGTTATTTTCGTGACATCTCCAATGTGAATCACTTCCGGATGCTTGTTTTGCACAAGCTTTATAGCATCCTCGTCAATTTCCGACGCTACAAATTTTTTGATCTAAAGATTGAGTAGTTAATTGAATGGATATGCACAATAGGGTGGAATAGTGCCATAACCAATAATGAATTAAGAATATTTTTTATTCACCTGCAATCCAAGTTGTTTTAACGCAACAGCTCCAGTGGCGATCCCATCGAATAAAGACAGCACTCTTATTGGTCTGCGCTTGAATACTGGAGTTGGTGGTGGCACAGGAAAAGGGGGCTGAAACAATGATACAAAAAATGAGGGGGTGCAGCTTATGCAATGCGACAAGAAATTATATATGATTAGTTGATAGCGTTTTCTCTGCAATATGGCAACCTGTGGGAAACGCTCGTTCCTAGCGCTGTATCGCTATCACCCGACATGCGTATATGAAAGTAGCACACTCACATATTCTGATTTAGTACCGGTATCCTGGAACAATCTTTGTATCTCTTCTTGCCATTCTGGCCTCTTCTGCAACATTCCAAGAGGAGAATCGCTGCAAAAGTTACATATCCATAGTTCTGGGTCTGAGTTAACAGCTCGTTGAAAGGTGCCTTGACCTACCAGGCTATCAAGACAATCTTTGCAGTAGCACCTGTTGTATTACATGACAGAGTAGTAATGCGAGTACCATATTTAAGCAAAAGATTTCATTCTAAAATCAGTATCCTTAGTTGGGTTGTCGCATGATACATGAGGTTAATATTTTACAAATTTGATTTGGTCTTGTCAATGAGCTATGCTGTTGTAACTGGAGGTCACCATGACACCTTCCATGTCAGCTCGATGAACTTCAAAGATAATAATACTAACCACTGCTTGGTCACAATGTTTTCTGCTTACTATGCTGCTTCATATAGTCGTACGTAGTTCATTTCTAGTAATCAATATGGTACAACATGGCAAAACATGAATATAAGTAGGTGAGGGATACTTGAAGTTTCTTAACCACTTCCAAGCCCCACGAGGACCTATCGAGGTCTTCCACACAAAATGTGGGGGTCACAATATACACAAGGGGTAAATCTTCATCACCTTTTTCGCTGAAAGTGTGGTCGCATTAAACATGTGTTTGCATTGCACCCTTTACCTGTAAAAATTAGATTACTAACCTTGCACAGTCCTGTACATCACAGAGCACAACCTTTGTTCCCATGCAGCACACTGAGCAGTAAGAATGATATCCATCCTATGAGTAGCAAAATACTAACGTGATTAAAAATGCTGATTAACAGTACACTAGCAACATATAGAAGGGTTAAGTTCTGGAGTAATTGGAGTAAAGATGCGAGTTTAGTAATATCACTTACCGTATCATATTTAAAAAACCACTCGTGCAGCATTTTCTTGTGCTCATCGCAAAGGCCACCTATGAAGAGTGGATGCTTGGCCGTGATGTCATCTTTGGAGCCACAAGCAAGGCATATGGCTGAAGAAAACAATCGTAAAAGAAATTCTAATCATAATATAACATTGTCACTACAGTTAAATCAACCAAACGAACAGTACCTTCTAAATGTTTCACTTCACTGTGGATATTTCTAGAATGTCTTGGATTCTTGGTGGAATCTTTGGTTCTTTTATAGGTCGGAACTCCATCACTTAATACAGAAGGACCCTAGAGAACGGCAAAAATAATACTTATGATCTGTTCCTCTCAAAGATTCATATTTATAACTTTGGCTTTCTATTCTTAATACTCTGTTTAGCATTGGCTTCAAACATTACCATTTTTTCCTTGCATTGCAATGAACTATCCTCGTCTTCTTCAAAACCTATGACATCAGAAGGAGCATTGGAAATACTATGCTTCTGTATCAGCGGTCTGACAGAAGCTACTTTTTTTCTCGACTTGTTGCCACCATCTGACCTGTGTTTTTTATTTTGATCCGGAATAATTTCTTCGTCTTCAGACTATATAACAAAAGAACGAAAACAAATATTTACTAATATTTCAAACATGAGTAATTTTTAAATACAGAAACAAAACTTTTGGATATATGGAGACCAGAGTTGTGGAGCAACTCCTCAACTATATTGTACCTCTTATACTCAACTTCTTAATTTATATATCGATATGGAAATAAATATATTGGGATACCAAAAAGAACTTGGAATCGATGGAATGGGAAATTTTACGATATAGGTTATAAATTTATTAGGTGTCTGCCTCCAGTAAACCAAGAAGTGATTAAGGCAGCAGTTTAGTAATTCAGTATGTTACGCACCAATTCAAAAATTTTTTTTAGCAGGCGATTGAAAGAGGTGCAACTTCAGGCACTAAATCATCCCTGTTACCATATACAATATTGAGAATTAAATTGTAAGATTATATAGAGGAAATAAATAAATCATTTTTGTTAATTATCAAAATAAATGAAACAATGATTTTTGACAGGATCTTCACCTCGGAAGTAATTGTGATACATTCTCTTTCTGAATATTGCCGGCTGCGCTTCTTGGAAGGATTCTCTGTAGATAATGAAGAGACAATGCAATCAGGTATAGGTTTTACATATTTACATTTCATAGGGTGATTAAAAAGTCAATTCCCCAACATTAAAGAATTTTAAAAAAGAAGCACAATTTTCACATCCTGTACTTGCAGACATGTGTCTGCTTTTTTCCGATAACTTTGCATTTTTCTGATAATTCTGATCATATTTTCTATCCTTGGACTAAAGATTGTTTTCAAGATGAACGCCTATCATAACATAGCACAGTAATTAGCACACAAAAATTTATAAGTTATTGTTAATATTGTATCAGAGAAAATAGCATGGTAATGTAGATCAGGCATTTTTCTAATTGCATCAATGAATGTATCCTTAAAGACAGACAGAAAATGTTTTACCTGCAACATGAGATAGTTTTCTTAAACTAACAAATGGTTCATGGGTATTCAATTTATTTGAGGTAGAGCATTTGTACAGATGATCTGTGCATACCATTGGTGATTTTGTTAAATCCACGTATGGTTCATAATTTTGTGATGACCTCACGTTAGAGCTTTTGCATAGCTGTATGTGTTCCGCTCCATCTTGGTGAGATGCACGATGGTTGGCACTACGGTATGCTGATTCTCGTTTTTCTAGACACAGTTTGTGACCCCAACGGTTTTTAAATCCTTCCAACCAGCGTTCGCTTGAAAGTACATTCCGTACACGGCTGCTTATCTTCATTTCGTCTGCTATTCTGTTGAGAATCTCAAATAGATTGTCGTTTTCCAGGGAATACCCAACTTTTCTGATTCGCCTGATTGTCTCTGCAAGAATTTTTTCCGTCTCATAAGGTAGTCTTGGAAAGTTGATCCCTTGTTCTGTCATGTAACGAGGAGTTTTTCTACCTCTTTGGGAATAAGTTGATCCATCTTGTACCATACGTTTTGCTTCCCTTTGTTGCATGATTTGTGGCGAGGTCTTACTGAGTTGATGTAAGTATGTAGGTAGCAAATGTTTGTAACTGAAAGTTGAAGACAGTTGTTTTGAAAATGGGCATAATGGACCTGGATTGCTAGTTCATATGCTCAGGTATGAAATAGAGTGACTGAGAATAGAATTACTGGGAAATAATACAGGATTAGTTTGACTGTATTCTTTTGCTAAGATACTTAAATTATTGTTCTTTAAGCTTATTTCAGATAAATTTATATCTTAGTATGCTTGATTGACTGGTACCATTTCCGAAACACTAAAATCAACGAGTTATTCAACCAATATACATGTTGTGTATCGTACTGTTAAGTTAATTTACTTGAAAGGCCTTTGTTTGGTTAACTATTCATTCAAGATCTGCCAACTCAATTTTAGGATCTAATTCGGGGATAATACAATACAGAATATAAATATAAAAGATATCAGATGAGGAATTCGTATCAAAAATATTATATTTTGTGATTTGTTTATACTTTACACAATTTTTTTTGGTGGTACGTATCTTAACAGTGCATCTGTACTATATACCTAACTGATACACTCCCTCATTTTTCTGTATGACTAACTCGTGTATTGGATTTTTACACCTAAAATTCCTTAGAAATGTTCTAATTCCAGTACAAATGAATTACCCAACACATTTCACGCTAACAGATCACAGTTAAATGACTAGTGCAATTCTGCATCACTGTTCAAAATAATTTCCTTTTACCATCGTCTTATGTTGATGGGGGGCATTTTGAACTATTGCACTTCTGACGATAATAAAGTTAAAGGTCTGATACGAGATCTCGGAACTTATAGAACAATAACTTCAAAAGTGGGTTGTTGAGAAAGGAACCACTCCTCTTGACCGTAACCGCGCTGATTATGCAAAACAACGTCGCATTGAACGGCACTGTACCAAATAAATTATAATTTCAACTCTTACATTAATGATCCATTTAAGAGTAGAGAATGTCTTAGAGGTACATCTTACTGCAATGTTGTTGGTAGGGTACTTCGAATTAAGAACTGTGCTTGCTCGAACATACCGTAATATGAGAGATTCGTGAGACCATGGTAATATAAAAATCGGCGCGCTGTGGTAATACCAATATTTTTGAATTTCGGCGCGCTACAATGCTGCGAAAATAACGCGGGAACTCCCCTAAACGTTACCATTTGCTGTACAACAGTGGATCCTCATAGTACGACCGACTTATAAGACGAGAAACTCACTATACGAGCCACCATTTGTGAATATTTTTGTTTCATACGACGAGTACAGATTCACAGTACGAGCTATCGTCATACACTATGGCAAGGTAAAGGGAGTCAATAAATAGCGTTTCTAGCTGACTCATCGATTTGTAAGAATGAAAGAGAAAAGAAAGAAACAGCACATGCTAAATTTACCGCGCTTTACTCACCAAGTGCAGTCTGCACTCGCTTGATTCACGTGTTTATTTGTAGCTGTAACGTCCCGAGCGTTTTGTGCTAGTGAATATTTCGTGTTTCGTGCACATTTTGTATTGATTTTGTGTTAACCATGGGTCCAAAGAAGTAAGTACCAAAGATAGTAGTGGTAAGAAGAAAAAGCTTATCACAATAGAAGTGAATAAAAAATAATAGAAAAACATAAGAGAGGAGTGCGTGCAGTGGTCTTGGCACAGCAATATAACCGAACGAAGTCGACGATCTGTACGATCATTTCTTGTATAATCTCTTATGTTTTTATTACATGTTTATTACATAATCGAGAGCGTTTTATAATTGTATACTACTCATTTTAGCAGTGTAGTACATTTTCATAGTGAAAATGTCTCGCCAAAGGAGAATAATTGCATCCGTTTTCCACGTTATTGAGTGGGAGTTTTTGTTGCGTAATCTAGATATTGAATAAACCCGGAACTTCCGTAAACCGATATCAATATTTTCCAATACAGTAATGTATCGTACAGCTCTCTGTTAATGTGTACGCTTCAACATTTTGGAAGATAGATTTGTGAACCTTGATACTCATATTCCGAATCCAGAATTCTTTCCTAGGGTACGTGACATTTACCAACTCCTGTTCTTAATAACTGTTCAGGATAGTTATGAGGAAAATAGAGTCTGCCATGTCATTATTGTCTGTATCTGAAAGCAGCACTTGTACTTTGTACCTTGATATAGATAGATAGTATCCTAAACAACATAGCACCTCATTGCATCGAAGCAATTCTCTGGTGTAAATATAATGCAACTCTGTGACCAGCGGTATTTTATATACCAAACTAAATTCACTATCAGCTATATTTCTTGCTTAAATGTGAAATGTGGCTAGCGGATTTATTCCCCTTTGGCACACAGTGTCTTTTGGTAATGTGATTATGTTGTAATAGTGTATGTCGGTTCCCGTCGCTTTCAAATAAATTTAGCGCCCCGTAAGTAGAACATGTGCAATAATCCTCGCCAGGGTCAAACATTAGTTTTACCGAATCCCTGCTTCGCAAATACAACCTGATCGAATCCTAATACTGGTTTGAGTTCATGCAGAGTTCGAGTCGCTGACGTTGCTAAGCAGATTATGATTTACACTCAGAGAACATTGTTCGCTTGATGTCCTTCTACAGCTATCAGTAAAACGGCGTCAGCAAAATGATTGTCACTAGCTGGTTTGTGAAGGGAAGTAGGCTATGTAATATTTCGTTCAAATAAGGAAGGTATTTCCGCATTAAATACCCGGAGACAGACTGAAGATTGCAAATCATTTTGCGGATGTAATAACACTGAGGGTTGGAAACTGCTTAAAGCTTACAAAGTTGTCTGCTAGTGACAACCTACCATATAGTTATATTGTATATTCATTCTAAAAATTGCATAAGGTCTGAAAGGTTTTGGATAAAGGCCCAGTGACCTGTTCGTGGTTATACCTTTCTGTGGTCCTTTACCATACTACCTAGGTAGTGAACAACCAGCGTAAATGAGGTTAATTGTATTTTAGTATTCATTACAACAAGAACATTATCACATATTCATTCACAGTTCATATAACATGCCTGACCTAACCTGACCAAGATGAAAACAACTAAATATTGACAATACATACTGTATTACATTAAAATACTGAAATAATTTTTCAAACTCCCAAGCAAGAAAATTAGATTTATATAGTTCTCTTCTTCCATCGAAATATCGCTAAGCATCGAGTTTGTATGATATAATGGCAAAATCACGTATGCAAATTTGAAAATACAATTAAGAATAAGAAATTACGCACACACAAGTAATTTTAATAGCAGTAGGCACTATAAGAAGGCCAGTAAATCATCTTAGGGAAGGATAAAACACAGCCATTATAAATTCTTTACAGGACAGGTTCATAGGACAATGCTAGTGTAACAGAACCGTTACTCCACCAGGCATACACAGGGTTCACTTTGGTATACCCAGGGGTGAAGGAAAGGGGTTAGTTTTTCCACACTGAATTCAGGATGCAGCTATTTGTGGAATTCATTTTTCTATTATAATAAGCTAAAAAGTAAATAGGTCATAAATCTAGTTGTCATATCTGTATGAACACGCTATTTACTATTTAATCGATATTATGGAATTGGTTGTATGGGTCATCAGACTAAACGAACCACTATCTATTTTATATACTCTAAACAGAATGTCTAGCTTTAGGATATAGTTTGTTTTTTTCGGTAGTATTCTGTTATATTAGAATTTGGAAGAGGTTTAGCCAAACACCTAGAGACAATGCAGAACAGAATTCATGATAACTATAATTAACTATTTTGGAAGAATTCTGATGAATTCATGAACATACAAGCGGTTTTATAATCATTTTTTGCATCAGAATTTGTTGTGAACAGTAAGGTTTTAGATTATTTTATCACTTTCCATGAAGTGTTCATTCATGCTATACTTCCCGTAAGTTTCATTCAATTTTTATATGATGTATATTTTGAAAAAAGACAATTCAAAAATTATGTAATACAGCTTTAAAATAGGATTCCCTATTTCATTTTTTCATGTGTTTTATCTACTACCCTAGAAAAGACCTTGGGTTATCCACTGAGCAACAGATGCCTTGAATGGCAAAGAAATACGACAATTCAACAACTGATAAAAACAACTAAGAATGTAGAACTTTGAGACACACGTCAAGCATTGAGAATACACGAGCATTACAAAGATACATCCACCCATCTTTACAAGCGGCGCATTTTTAGGAGTTAAAAAAGCCTATACCGTATTTGTTGCACCAGTATATTCGTATATAAAGCTACAGAAATAACACTAAAAAGCAACAGAAAAATTTGCTATTCAAAACGTTTCGAAAAAAATCAAAACTCTTATATAGTGATATCGAAGGCTCATTACGAGTCGGGTAGAAAAATTAACAGTGTTCGGGCTTTCAATTGTCATTCTCAAATGGAAGATAATTGTCAACGTCGTGTCGTAAATCCTTTTGCCACAAGGAAATTGAAAGGAACTAGTAAAGTATGACTATTACAGAGACAATCCGGAGCACTGACAATTTGTTACAATTGTTGTAAATATAAATCTTAATAGGAATTTCGTATTTCTAATATTGGCATCATAGTTGTGGTACTTGGCATCTGACAAGGATGGGCTTCTGTTAAGGATGGTCAACCCTTTATTCTTTATCAGTGCTACTATGCGATCGGACAGGGTTGCGTTAAATCGCAGTTAAAGAATCTCGGTATGTTACCCATTGCCCGGTTAAAAAGGCACGTGACAATGCACTTAGTGTTGTTGTTAAACAGACATCACACTTTTGAATGAAAGTATGTCAATACAGTTCATAAAGTTCAGTAAGTAGGATTTGAGGACTGCCACAAGAAGAGTATTTATAGCGTGGATGTTGACTCGATTCTGCACACAGTCATGGTTACACGAATCTTAGCTGTCACATCTAAATCTGATAAATAAACTTTCTTGAATTTTGTCTAAAAATCTGGAGGTAATTCTCATAAAACTTCTATTTTTGTTGCTTTGTTACTAAGTTTTTGTTTCTGGATCAATGTGACAATAATTACAAAATCAATTGATATAAAAAGATTATATTGTTTTAACAACACTGCTACCTCAATGATTTTCTCCTTAGATGAAAACTACTGCATAATCACAATGCAATGGGATTATATCATTACGCTAACACCGCCATCACCATATACCTGAGGAAGGTATAGCCAAGCACGACGCTTTAACAATTTCATTTTTGTTACATACAAGAATCAATATCAATATAAAAAGTGCTACTAGTACGCCAAGACGGAATCTGAAAAAGACAACGATCGAGTCAGGATTTTCTGTTATTGGACTTGTTATTGGTCGTTGTTAACCAATGCAAACCCTCGGCCAGGCCGTCTCCTGTCGTAGCACACGAGGGTTGCACGTAGTAATTTCTCTCACGCAGACGAGTAAGTCCGAGCTTCTCCTTTATTTCACTAGGCTGCATTGCGTCGGGCAGATCTTGCTTATTGGCAAATACAAGAACGACGGCGTCGCGCATTTCGCGGTCGTTTATGATGCGATGAAGTTCCTGTCTCGCCTCATCTATTCGGTCGTGGTCCGCGCAGTCCACGACAAAAATTAAGCCCTGCACGCAAATTATTTTGTTAATGAATACATAATGCTAAAAAACGGATTGTGAAATGGTGAAGTATTAGAAGGATGGAATGAAGTGGCAAAATGTGTAGAGTGTGTCGAAATAAGATATATTACATTAGGAAACATTTTGGAGTTACCAGGTATTGATGACCATTGGAATACGTAAGTTGTAAAGGCATTTCAGAGAGGAAAATGATGAGTTCAATTTGAACTGTGCATTACCTCGTTTCCTAATATCAAGATAGAAATTCAGTGAAGTTGCAAATTTGAATGATTCAACTTTGCTTAGTCACACTTTATAGTCAGACAATATGATTTCAGTGGTTAGGAGACTGTTAATTTATTTGTGATCCATCTAGGATAGTTCAATGTACCCATTAGCAGAGATACAAATTTGGAAGGAAATTCTTAGCTTCAGAAATCCTATAATATATTGTAGCAAATAGGAATTCTACTGTCAGCTGTCAGTGTATAAAATATTTGAGTACTAACTTGTGTCCCAGTATAGTAATGCCGCCATAACGGACGAATTTTATCCTGACCACCGACGTCCCAGACATTGAAGTTTGTGTTCTTGTACTTGACAGTTTCAACATTGAAGCCCACCGTCGGTATGGTAGTTACCGACTGATTTAGCTTAAGTTTATAGAGAATTGTGGTTTTGCCGGCCGCGTCTAGTCCGAGCATCAGTATTCTCATTTCTTTATTGCCTAAAATCTTTGAAAGTTTTTTTCCCATGGCTGCCGAATGCGTTCGCTCAACAGTAGGGAATGTAATATTTTCCTTGAAAGCTGATCAGCCTGAGGTTTCTAAAGTAGACTTACAGTATATCTGTTTTCATTACCAACCTGAACACAATGATAAAAATACGATCAATATACCTACACCTTTATTAAGTATTTATTGGCGCAAGGTTGATTCAATATTTTGGAAACGTTGTAGATATTTAAAGGTATTGATATGAGAACTAAATTATATTCTAACAATAACACTATACAATTGTCTGGTCAACAACCACAGCTATCGTTAATCTCACTTTATGTGATGCTGATCTTCCATTTCAAAGCATTTCATCACTGATATATAAAAATCAAAGAGAGCATAAAAAATATCATCTTAACTAACGTAATTTAATTCTATGCTCACAAGAGACTACAACTCAAGCCCTGAATAGATCAGTCGAACTGACGACTGACTATCACAAGAACACCAATCAAAATTACTTAAATAGTGATGAATCATATCTAAATATGACTACTACTGACATGTTCGTGATATTGGTACAGTTTGAATGCGTATTGCATCATTGGGCTTTCTGAATTTCTGGTGGGAGTTGTATCGAGCTTCGTCCATCTCATCTGTCTGTAATTGCCAATGAATTGATTGACTATGCTCGGCGTTTTGTAATTCCCTTTTTCATTATTACTATCCTAAGTAATAAATACATCATAACAGCAGGTGTTAATGACGGGAGCCATAACACATCAAAATCGGTGACAAAGATTCCTTCTGTCTATAATAATAATAACCTTAACTCACGAGTGACACACCACCCATTATAATTTGCGTCAATTTGCCGAGTCCACTTTAAAAATTAAATGTCAACACTTGATGGCACTTGGGCGTTTTTACTCAACCGTAGAGATGACTTCGCAAAAGTTAGGTGATCTACTGTTGTGCTACGGATACGAATAACGTCGATTCAGTATTATCAAATCTATTTATTTATTACTCATTGCAATGACGACAATCCCATGTATATATATTTATACAATTGTAATAATAGCAAGGATGGCGTTTGTACAGAAAGTGCTCGACGTCCTTTGGTGTTCGTCATTGTCATAATAGTAATGTGAGTACAGTTTACAATTGACTTTACTGTATTCTGATTGTAGGAAATACGTTAAAACTAATATTACAAGCAGTGTTGTTATTTTTTAAATAGGAAAGTTTAATAATCTAACATTTAGAGGTCTAATATTGATGTGGTGCGCACGAATGCAATTTCGTCGTCTGATCTGAAGGCTTTACAGACCCTCTGGTAATGGGTGATTGTACAGTCCCATAGGCTACGAATTAAGTGAAAAAATTCGTTTTCTCACTCATGTACGACTCATCAAGATAGTTCATATGTAATTTATTTTCAAGTAAAAGTTATGATTGAGAAAGTAGACTTCCGATAGAAACATTGTCATACATATAAAGCATAAGGTCAAAGTTCAATTCGTGTAACACTCTCCATGACCTGTTTTTTCCATCCTTCGTAAAAATACACATGCCTTCCTTTTACTTTGCCTGCGCCGTTTTCTGTACTTCTGCAGTTATGTACGACAAATCATCATAAACTATGAAACAATGGGTCTAACTATAGCTTTATTCAATTACACCGTAACGAGTTCCGAACCTAGTTTTGAAATTTTTTTCCAGCGTATTGTAAGACGCTGAAAAATAAATTGTTGGGAATTGTCGTAAATTTATCGAGTCTTGTCACTAATACAACTTGAGTCGAACTTGAGTGTACCTCAATTCAATCTCTAATGGCAACTCAGACATTTTACCATATAATGACTGTTTAAGTTGTAAAGTCGCCAACCAAAAACTCCCTTACATTGTAATTAGGTCATCAGTGAAAATTTGAACGGAATTCAATACCTCTTTTTTCTTCCGCTTGTTCTTAGGATGCAGATCGTTAGCGATCCATAACAGGTACATTTATGATTTGTGCCTTTTTGTAAATAAGACCAGGACTCGCATTTAGCGCGAACTGGACATCCATGTAAACCTGTATCGAATAATTAACAATTTACTTCTGGAAAATAGTTTTATTAGTAATCATGAAATTTTTTTAAATATCACAGTTTTACCTGGTGGGCAAGCTGAACAAGATTGCCTTTTATCCGGGACGCACGGCGATTTCATTAAAATTTCTTTATCTGAAGACCAGAAATAATATACTCTTAAAGCAGGGTCTTAGGTAAATGTTACTATAACTTGTTGTGTTGTGCAATCGTCGCCGAGTAATCAGAAGGTCACACAAACAAAACATGAACTTCGTTTAAAAGATACTCTCAATGTAAGGTATGAAATCATCTTGCATATTTGATATCTGGATACTTCAATTATATTGAAACTTTATCAAGGCTAGATCAAATTCTTTCTTGAACAATGATCTTACAAAAAACGTTCAGTATCACAATCTTATTATTAAAATGAGTTATTAAGTTTTCTTTCCACTCCTCGTCTCGCCATGTCATAAGACATCTCTAACGTCACACTCTAGAACTTTTTCTCTCAGCATGCATTTTCCCCAAGTAACTTCAATACACTGTTAAATCTAACGTTTAAAATATAATATCATTGTATTACTTGTCTCCCATCATCATACGTCTGTATGTAATTGCGCCTGTATTATATATATATCGCATTACCATTGGTTCCAAAAATTAAAATCACTAGTTGGCGATAGAAATCTAATCCCTAAATGCATACCACATTCACATTTCGATTGTCCCATTCCCTTCCCAAGACACGTGCAGGTACAGGCCTCATCCTGTTTCCATGTTGTATTCAATTTGTATAGGGTTCCAGTCTGTTGAAAAATGACGAATTCTCATATCCTCCAAAATTTAGGTATTTTAGCTTTTAAAGGGTCTGTTAATGACTTTGTATGGGTGAAGGTTCGTTGCATATATCGAAAGCAAAATGTTTTGGCAAAGATAAATTAGAAATACAGAAGGGGCAACATTATATCTTCCTTAAAAAGTGGAGTTTATTTATTCGTTTAGTATTTTATGTATTTTACTCAACACATTCCTACGCCCCATTTAGGTCGTAGTATATTTTAAGTTCGGCAGTAAGCGAGTTTCGAGAGCGACCTTGTATATAGTATGTTGATGTATATTTTCTCACGTTTTTCTCAATATCTTCACAATCGAGTCTTGCTCGAAAAAATAACTCTATAGAAATACGCATTGACTGAAAACTATGAATTACAATACAGTCATTGATCTAACACGCAGCGAAGTTTTGTGTTCAGAAAGATTGGACAATCAATTGGTATTTCCCAAGCAATTATCTTTATGATAAGCGCGGTAGTTGCTCTGCTTGCTTTTGTTAAAGCAACGTAGCCACTCCTAAACGATTCTTTACCAAACTTGGCACAATAACACAAGAATAAAATTATATTTACTTACCACTTGATCTTTGCAACATTCCCCTCCCGTGTTACACTTGTAGCTTGAAAGACAACACCCATCTGAAACCGGTTCGCAGCAATGCTGGGGATAGTGCATCGGTGGACACCTATAATGAATAGAGAATAAATATCTTTGGTAAAAAATCAATAATCAAAATTGACAGTTCGTTTGACATCACCCCGACAGAACTTATTTGAGCTAGTCTTGATACTTTGTTAACGGTGCAAATAAACATCAAAGCCTATAACGCACGGCAGTAAGTTTGTGGTTTGCTGCAGGAGTAATAAAAATTGCAACTTCGTGAACACCAGCATGAATTTTAAGTTCTGGTAACAGATTAAGTCATTTTCCATTATTTCTGATGGGCGTAACTGATTCGGAATTCGAACAATTCAGTTTTCGTTGATTATTAACAGAGCACCTATGCTATGCACGTGCAGTGAAGACGGTGTTGTTAATAGCTAGTTAATTATCTCTGTTATAAGAGATATATCTGTTGTTGCTGCACTCAGTGCCGTTGCTTGTGTAATGAAAAAATGGGGAAACAAGATGGGAGTGGGCCGATAATTTTTTAATTTGAGATGGGATTGAATATTTTATTGAATTCTTTGAGGCTGGACTGGAGACTGGAGTTTGTTCCGAATCGCACGTGCGTTCCACATATTTGATGTCATTATGGTGTTATTGACCCGTTTAAAACTATCTGGAATCTCTCCCTTTCATTCTACGCGAGAGAAGTAAGAAGAAGGATGACAGACATACAGACACACTTTTTATATTTCTATAGAACAGTTTGCTTCGACTGGAGTCATTTTGGTATTCGTTTTTTGTTCATCCTTCAGGATTTGATTACAATACCATCTTGCTAGTCAAGTGGTTTTAAATTTAGGAGGTGAAAATAAAGCGACCAGATGCTAATGTTGTGAATACCTACGTACGCAATCACCAATGGGTAGCAAAAACCCATTCTTCCATTTCATTTTGCATTCACACGAGAAAGCACATGGAGATCCGTCAAGGTAGTGATCAAAACGCTGACCTATTTGATATCTTGTTCCATTGATTTTGCATCCATCTTAATACAAAAAAATCATTGTACAGCTGTGTACCATGTATGGTCAAACTGCGGCTCCCCCAATTTGCTTATTCTTTTTGATTAACTACAATAACATTACGGGCAGCTAAGGCGATTTTCTGGATTTGTAATGTTACTGTATGTACTGGGAATACGGAAGTATAATGTTAGTTGCGATACTTTAATCCCGTTCCGAATTGACAGTAACTGTGATAGATATACAATTCTTATTATTATACTAATCTTATTTTTACTCACATTCTACTAGTGTACGCATAGGTCCACGGGGAAAGTGTGTGTAACACGGTTCAGTTGCATTACAAAATATTATTTTTATTTATATACATCACGAAATATATCAACCATAACAGAATAAAAAATAACGATTGAAATAACTTAATTTGCTTCAATCCCGTGGTTGTTGTTATTTACTGTTATCATATCGACATAATTACTTGTTTTCCAATCGTATTTTTGTGGAAAAAGGTTATTAATACCCCCTGGCTTAAGATATACATTAAAGAGTGATGACATGAAGGCCTAAGGGCTATCGCAGTGTTAAAGAAGTCGCTTGCTTCCTGTTTGATTATAATAATCACATACACAAGCACACATATATGGTGGTTATCATAGGAAAGAATATTGAAAAAAAAATTCAATAAAATTAATTGTACTCTACTTATTTGCCTGTATAGTATCTTAAATTTAAATATCATTGTACATCACTCCGAATCTTTGAAGTCGATATACCAATATTTTATTCTGATAGCAAATGAATACTTACATTGCAATACAGTCGTTGGAGTTGTGCTTAGAGCCAGTGTTGATATTAGTGTTCCAAATAAAACTATCGTTTGAAACCAGATTTCCATATTTAGTTTATCCTGAACCGTTCAATAGACACACAATATCAATTGATTGTAAATACGTTCTAAAAAAGTCTTAAACATCCTATTTACTTTACTCTAACATGCATTATCCCTCGTAGCATAGAAACATCACACTAAACTATTATACACAAACCGTTACCTATTTGGCCGAACTTATAACTGCCGGTAGCAATAGAACACGGAGTAAAAAAGAAATTTTCTTGATCAGAAGAAATAAACTAAGATCGAAACCTGAATTCGTTATTCAGCAATGTCGTAACTCCTTAATGACTTTGCATTTAGTTCCCAGCTGAAACTTTACCGGACGTCTTACTATTTTCTCGGAAACACCAGTATTAAGGCAAATGACAAACAATTCTGTTTGCGTGTGTGGTCTTATGATTTATGTATACAGATGGAGAATCGAAATTGCTGGGACCGAAAATGTTTCGGATTTCGGATTTTTATTTTATTTGCATTTATAAAATGTATCTACGTGAAGCGAAACCCAAGTCTGAACGCGATATTTAATCAAAATTAATAGTATTATTTCTACCATGAATGTATTTTTTTGTACATATTAGCATCAGAAAGGTAAGATATCAGTCTCCACCTACGAGGTCTCGTTTTTATTGATAGGTCACAGTACACGTACGACATCTGTATTCTATATTTTGCTGTGAAAGCATTAGGTTTTATGTAAGGTGTAATATAAAGCATTGAATATGATTACAGGTAAATAAAATAATAATAAAAATGAAAAAATTCTGGATTTTTTTATGGTGCCATGTAAGCATTCAAAAAGCACCGCCTGTGGAAGTTTTCGGATCCAGGGATTCCGAGTAAAGGATTCTCAACCTGGACTTCGCCTTTTACGAATATTACAGTATTTATAATAGTAGTAATAGTATTTAATAATACTAATAATAATAATGATACACTATTCATATATTAAATATTGCAAAATAAAAAAGGTTTGCCACTGATAATAACAATACAGTCTATCCCAAATAGCTACCCCATGGGTCATGAAAAATTGTGTATTATAATCGATAACATATAATTTAATACAGTTTCATATAGAGGGCAATGCTACAATTGACACAGTTTTCACTCATTCACTTCTATAAATGTACTTGCTGGACTGTAACTTGATGAGAGCCAACAGCTGAAAAATCAAACTCTTACCTAAATCTCAATAAAAAAAAATTCTTTTGAAAGAAATACTGCGTTTGTATTACCAACACCACGCTGGAAAGAATTTAATTTCGAAGCATAAAGGTTCCAACGAATGCATAAAGTACGTTATGTATTTATAAGCGAATAATATTCAAAAAAAAATGAACAGATAATTTGGGTTGTCGTTGTAAACTACAGTATCAAATGCCATAAAGACTATGAGCAGATTATGGATTGAGTGAACCAATTCGTTACCATTCACGTATATGATAATTCGTGGTTGTAAGCCATACATGTTGTGACATTAGTACATTGTTCATGTCAGAGAAGAGTACTGTACTTCACACACTATACGGCGCACCACATAAATTTGATGTTAAGAACGTATAAGGCGCAGTTTTATAACTGCGTATTATAGGGCGCACACAAGACTGAGACTAGAATCGTGCACGTTCGCGAATTTTGATTGATAGGGACAATTTCGACCCCAAATCAGTCGAATACCATATTTAGGAGTGTCTGTAAAATTTGTCTGTGTAAACTTGTCCGTCGTGCGCACTTGTTTTTTATCGGACGATCGTTATCAATTGAACTAGCGGGCGACATGGAAGGAAGTAAATAATTGTTAGAGTTTTGATTTACGACAGCATTTCTCAAATTCAAAACGTATAAAGCGCGTGGCTCAAAATTGAGAACAAAATTGGAAAAAGAATTGCCTTAAAATCCGAGGTTAAAATTAATCTGGGCCTTTTTTCGCGTTAAGAAACAACAATGGAATTATTCGTTGAATTCTTCATTTCAAAATAATTCTACCGAGATATGGTAAACAATATGTCAATAATATGCAAAGAAGTGGAATACAGTAACTGATCGAATAGGCTGTGAATAGGGACTCCGTAGAATTCGTATTTAATGTACCTCAATGAATGCATTTTGATGGAGTTACATTGTGTTTCCTGGAAAGATGTTTGCTCGATGTTGTCATATGTGGACCAGCGCCAGAGGCCATAAACCTTGACATCTTAGCTCTTAACATTCTCTGTCATTCACAAACATAACATCACGAAATGACAGAGCAAGTACCAAATAGTAATGTGACAACAAAGAAATGAGGAAATTTCCTTAAGTGGATGATGTTATTTTTTTCCCGGTAAAAGCTTTCCGGGTGGTATAAATTACACGTTTACAAATCTCTTTTGTCCATCCGGTGTTTAATAACCCATTTCTATGTGTTCTCCGTTTAAATCACAAAGCACCAAGCATGTATTCGCCAGATGCATATGCTCACGTAATGTTCTAATTATAGTAACGTCAGTAGGTATCGTAACTTAATATCTCGGTGGCGATTGTTTCCACAATTCCGCTTTTCCCTTCTTCTATGAAAAGTGAAAGTCCACGCTCTTCAGAAGATCTGAAAAAGATAGTTTTATGCTTATGGATTTTATTTTTATTAAAAAAACAAAGACAGTTTTAAGTACATTGGGTGTTGGTAAAAGCTAAAAATGCCCTCCTCATGTGGCATGGCAAACACGATAAGGCTAATGTTAGCTTATCATCACTAGTATATACTATAACCTAACCTCAACTAAGCAAACCCAACGTCAGAGTTGATACTTTGTAAATACTTCACGAGGCCGACGGAGTTGTACACCCGACAGTGAGTGTCTGGGGGTACTGAAGCTCTGCAGCTTATATGGACGAGCCGCCCCTGTGTTCATCTTTGAAATGAAAACTATAAAATGGTCGTTTGAAGTATGTACGTACGATGCTATAAAATCACTAGGCCACTTATGAATGGAAGGATACATAATATCTAAATGACAGGACTTTGTAAATTTTATGTGACTCGCCCAACTCTGAATAGAGTGAAATTATTAGATTCGAATCTGTGTCCGTAAGATAAAATTCAAGGATAATTTTCTGGTGAAAATGGTGGTGCTACATTGGTTACGTAGTCCGTTCTATATAGTTGATGTAATTTTATTGCTTCGACTAAGATTAATGACTGGGCGTTAATCATCGTATAAAAAGGAATCTATTCATGTATTATTCCGTGAGCTCTGCGTCCCTTGATCCACGGTCATCATAAACTCCAAGCACACAAAAAATTCGGATATGTATAGAATTTTCAACACAACTTACTGCCACCAACTGTTTTATAATCTGTATCTAGTGATAAGAGAGAAAACTGAACTTAAAATTCTGCGCTAATATTGCCCCCTATATATTTTAATCTCACTGATTCCCAGAATTTCTATTACCCTACTAAAAAGTTATCTACACCCATTAGCTAAGCCCAGTTCGTGCCATACCTTTTTCGCCTCGCAGACTTTTGATTCGTCTTTTCTTTCGAAACGCAACGAGTACCCCTCGGCCCGTAACAGGTGCATTCGAGATCTATCCCTTGATATTTGTAAGGCCATTTTTCGCACTTGCCACGGATGGGACAAGTTGCCATACCTATAATAAAAACATATAGCAATAACAAAGTGTGCTAGTATGTGACGCGATGCAGTGTGTTAGCTGGAGATGTTGTCTATATTCGTAAGCAATTGTAATCGCAAATATACCAATAGGACAGGCCCTGCAAGAAATGGAATCGTCGGGTTTGCAGGGATTTTCTAATCCAACTCCTTCCGTCTTTGGTTTTTCCTTAGTTCCTGTTGTTCCTGTTAAGAGAACTTCTTTATTAGGATTGTCAGACCAATATCTGCTCGGTTGCAAATTTCAGTGGGTCTATTGGGCTCCTGTATATTTGTGTATTGAGGTATGAGAATGGGAAATAGAAATTTTTGATGATTTACAATAGCACCAACGGAGTTTTTAATTTTCCCCTTTATTAGAGGTAAGAAGGCTTTTCCGCATTTGGGATCCACTTCGCAACATGTGGCATCCTTACTTAGAGTACTTACTGCATTTGCACTGGTAATTTCCTGTCCCCTTTCCAATACAAGTACATTCACAGCCGTCACTGGTCCAGGTTTCATTCACTTTATAGAGCATTCCTGTCTGTAATTCAAAGGAACTATGTCGTTTCATTTGTGTATCAAATTCATTAAGCAACTAAACAACTTCTTTGAGAATTATGCTGTGTTTAACGGTTAATACGCATGTGATGCTCGTAATTTTTCGTTAGTGATCTTAAATCAGCCAGAATTCACGGTACGGGTTTTTAATTTGGGACCCAGAAAAAAACTTTACATCAACCCCGCAGTACCCCAATCTGGCGTGAGCCTTCAACAAAAAAAACTATTATCTATATTCTTATTTTAGTCGCCAGGGAGCGATAGAGAGATCATCTGTAGGATTTCATCGAGTCCTCAGATTAGGGTTTTCTTTGTTAATGCAATATTATGGTATGCATTTAGGCTTCCATGCTAAATTTTATTAAGATGTGTTGAGAAATAGCGATGTTGCTTCACGACAAACAAACGAACTTCCACGATTATTATATAGGAATTCGAATCGTCCTCTGTTTCTACGTATTCAATATAGGTCAGTTGGTGAATTTTTTGAAACGGAATGTTAACGTATTAGCTCCTATATCGGCTGTTGAGATGTAAGCTTCCGATCTGGCATGATCTGTTTCCGTCAAAAACATTTCTTGGGAATCTTTCAATTAATCGGATTTCTGTTTTCAAGTGATCCATTACGAGCCCATCTTGAACTACTTTCCTGCAGGCATGATTCAATTAGTACTTACTTAACCTTCCCGCAGAAACCGCGATGTATACAAGTCTTTTGTTTTGTAAAAATTAAGGTTGTTTACGATTTCATTGAAGGAATTTGAAATTAGCGGCATATTTTCACTTTCGTCTGTATTGTTGTTCTAGTGATTGACATGGATAGATAAGTATGGGTGTGAGACATCAGGACACAATTAAAATAATGGTAATCTTGCTACGGGTAAGATGGCGCATGTCCAGTTCATTTACTTCTATTTCTGAGTTCCACAATGAATCGTGACTGGAATAAATTTTCTAAGTATTTTATCGGAACATTTGAAAGTTTTTTTTTCCTTGAAACAATGTCGCTATTTCTTAACGGATCATTGCCATTATTCAATTCCACGGAGATGTAATAGGGAATTGGGAATAGAAATTATAAAAATGGCAAATTGATACTCTCCTTCTCACATTACACCTCTAGACTTGGGACCGATATACTATATACTCGTGTTACAAATAATCTTCGACCTAACCTCACCAGTTATGTAGAAGCATAGATAGTTTTTAGATATGTCGTTCAAGGCATTTCGATTAGAGATTAAATTGACACGTTGCGAGACAAATTGCCAGTGGCAATTCCTATAAACACCTTTGTACTTGGGCACACTCTGTGATGTTTTTTAAAGAGTGTGTAAGCATTCGAAACTTGAGTAAATACAGTCCCTTCCGATTGCAAAATCTAACTCCAGCCAACCGTAAAATACTTAAGAAAAAATCAAGGTCAAGGTCAAATTAGACAAACATGGTTTTCCTTCTTCGGAGTTTGTCACCATTTTGAATTTAGTTAATTTACCAAACGGGATGAAAATGTTGCTCAATCGTGTGACTAATCCTATACGTGAACAGATGCCAGTTTTCATGCTTACCGCATATCAGCTTCAGGACAGATGTTTAGGAATTGCTAAATATAATCCTCCAAAATTTCCAAGTTCTATCTGGGACCAAATCTTTGCTGATCGAGTGAGTAATCTTTCTGTTAACTGAAATAGCCGTACTCGCGTGGTTTCGTGTAGGCGTAGACTTATTGGGTTACCTAACATTTCCCGAAGTATTTCACTCAATATGAATGTCTCATACCGTTTTATCTTTACACTTTTCTCCGTCAGGACATACATAAGATTTCGCACAACATCCGTCTGAAACAGGTTGACACCCATATGAAGGATAGCTGAATGGTGGACAGCTATTGAAATGAATAAATAAGTAAAGTTTGATTGCTGAAAATCTTTCCGACTTACAATCGACTTATACACGCACACACCTATGAGTACATGATCCAGTGGGTACCAAACGCCCGTTTACTTTTCTTATCATGCAGGTGCATTCAAACCTACATGGTGAATTCTTGAACCAGTGAGGAAATGTTTCACCGCTCTCGTACCATTTCTTGTTGATGAAGCAGCGATCTAGAGAGACACAAGATCGTTGTTGTACTGTGTTTTATCTACAGGAAAAAGCCCTTGTGAGACGCATTGAAATTCCGCCCCTGTACAAATATTTGTCATTTTTTATACAACTTTGCCATGACATCGGCTTAAAAATACAAATTAAGCTATTTAACTTTTCAATTAGAAAAAATTGAGGTACTGCATGGAAATTACAACCGCATCCGCATCTTTGCATAAACCAACTGCACTAATGCAAATTGATCCATGATATGCTCAAATTCAGTTTCAGTGGCGGCCCATGCATGTAGTGCCTAGGGCATGTGAATGACTAGTCCCGACTATAGTTAGTGGATCTTACGACTTGCCTAGAACAGAATCAATCGACTTGACTCGAGTTCTTGAAGATTAGCTAGGCACTCGGCTTGACATGACTGAAATCAAGCTGATAATTAAATCCGCCATTCAAAAACTTGTGTCTTATTCGTCAGCTTGTGAATTTCATTGACATATATCAATTCGTTATGGCTTGACGACACCATAATCCGTAATTTCCTTTAATTATTGTCAGTTGCAATCAGACTTGAGACTTGGACTCGAACAAGCTAGCACCTTTAGCAATAGCGTGGACATGAGATTATATACATTTAGGAACATCAAGAGATGACATTTGGCATAAGTCTGAAGAACAGCAGAGTTTCGAACAACTCGAATTTTTCTGCGCCTGATTCGTTACTTGTGATTCGAAAAATGGCCATGGAATCAAATCGTTTCCTTCGGACAATTTCTCACTGCGACAATTTATTACGCAAAATTCTTACAGCGACATTTTTTAACAATAATAATATCGTAAGTTCTTAGATATTATATTAATGATTTGATTCGACTTGAATCCTTTCGATCTGTACTCAAAAATCTAAAATTTTAATCTTTAAGCGTTGATATGAATGAGTTTCGAATCAATTTCCATTTCAAAACAATTGGCTTCATATTACGATCTCATACGTATGGGAATTATTTTCTGTTTGCACAATCCTAAAACATGCAACGCTGAATAAACCTTCTAATTGAGATCCATTCAAAATATGCATGCACGGCATGTAGTAGAATAACATGCGATTGACGGCGAACATATACTCGATGTCTCAACGATGTTTATTCTATATTCGTTTGTTAACATCCGTGGGATAATTCTCCGATTGCGCATAATGAGCATTAAGTAACCGCAGGGAACCGGAAAATGGTAATTTATGTCAATACCGTTGCCATGACTAAATCTTTGTGATATGCAATCTTGACCTTCGCAGTATAAGATTCTCGTGAAATGGCTAGTAAGCTAACATACACCGATGATATAAATTTGAGAGGATAATGCATTTTATATAGCTTCGGGGTTACTTTGGCGTGTCGTCTTTGTAAAAGTGGTTAAGAATGATATGTCACGATGGATTTAAGTCATATCAAGATTTCATTTAAGAAACTGCTCATAAGTGAAACTTTCCTGTACACCGTGAAACCCATTTAAGTCTCATGTTTCTGCTCTAATGTAGATAAATTTAGTTTCATCATAATTTAGAGAATGATGAATACGCCGATGACCACTGGTAAGAGGCGGACGACGTCTTTGACGTCATTGTCCGTTGCATGACAGACCATCACGAAAGCATTCTTTGGAATTCTGAATTATCTTACGGACAAAACAGAAGCCTATATTCCCATATTTGTTTACGATCACGGCGATAAGATGACGTAATGTTAACCTCCACACGACTTGTTTTGTTCTTATTGAAATGAGCACTTCTAATGTTATTGTCCTTTTCGAAGTTTCGTTCATCGTAAGTATTTTCTTAGAAAACCGATACTATCTCATGTAAAGTTGCAGTCCCAATTTAACAACTGTAATTCATTCAATTTGTATATTTTATTCTAACAGCGTAATGAGTCTTGTCTCATTCTTTATATTTTAGTTCCTCTTCATTCTTCACGTCTCCTATTTAATTGGAAACATAAATAATGTAGAATAATTTAAGCACTAATGGCGTAAATATTTCGATGCCGAGGGTAACTGAAGAATAAAGGGAAACATTTTACTGCAGGGGTGCTGTCATAAATAATAATGGAAAATAGAACGCCGTGACCAAGACAACCAAGGCAAACCCGCAAATCAGCAATAGTGGACTCCAATAATAACACTGAAGTTAGATTAGCGATTTTAAACCGCATTCACTTACATTCAATTGAACTCGACTTGGTCACAATAAACCACCCTTGAGAATTTTTTTTAAACCTAAGCTACGCTAAATGTTCAGCAGTCTGCCTTTAGCTGTTCCACTCCAGCAGGAGAATATTCTGGAATCGAAAAAACTATCATAGGCATAGACATAATTGTTGAGACGAACTTATGAGAGTCTATGGGATTAAAAATCATTGAGCTGATTGTAATAAAAAATACCTTAGATTTCTTAGAATATTTCTACTTTTAAATTCACTTACTAAGGAGATGCCTCGTTGTGGCAGACGACGATTCTTGTATGTACAGCAGAAGACCGATGTATAGTATGAAGTAGGTGACAGATCTCATTGCCAAATTTCCTGGTATTGCTTGCTACTAGTTGCTTGTTAAACCTTATAGCTTATTCCCCTTTGTACTGTCGTAACTGTAAAAATCTTTTATTCAATATATCCGCGTATATAATATTCGATACAATAAGAATACCGCGGTTCTTGCTATCGATCTCCACAGAAGCGCTCAAGGCGTGACTCACAGACATGAAGCGGTAAATCACACGAAAAACATATTCTGTTTTTATAACGTCAGCTAGTATTCTAGTACTGAAATTTCAGTCTACATCAGACCTATGAAGTTTAGGATAAATCTAATATTACTAAAATTTATTACAGCCCATCACCACAATCCAAAATACTCGTGACACGAGGAAGACGCCTGAATAGGGAAATCATCATTTCTTACGATTTTCAATCATAGCAACTCTGACGCTTCTCTTTCTACGTCATAAAAATTCCCAATGAATTATCTGACCGACCCAATCCCAAATGACTTGACAGTTTGGCATGAACAAACAGACAACGAAGTCGTAAACAATAGATTGATTAGTTTTTCCGCGAAACGAGTTGCTAAAACGATTGAATTGCGACACTTTGGGGTGAAACAAACAAGCAAGTTACAAGTACGATTTTTATTAACAAACTGGTAGTAACATATAATTCATAGAATTATAATTTTTAAGTTTTTTCATATAATATTATTACTCATACTCATGAATAGTTTGCCATTACAATGTGTACTGCATAATTTATGTTTGATTATGTGATTATAGTTGCCCGTTCTCGCCTGTCTATGTGCCTGCCCATTCTGACTCCCATCTTGAATTTGGTAGTTTATTATGGAAAGCCGATTATGGTCCAAACCCAACTGCAATTGGAATGCTTATTGCTAGTCAGTGTAACAAGGGGTCCAAACAGCGCTATGCGACATACTATATTTGCTGTTGATATATACTTTGATATATTCTAACGATCTAGAACCTAACGTTACATTTTTTACCTTTTTTACTATCACCAAAAACATTTTTAGGCCTCTGACATGAGATAATGTTATTGCCGAGTAATTCTAGTAATAATAATTTTTCTTCGCTTCAATGCACTTCAGTATAACACATGTTACCCATGTATGTATCTTTACGTCCTCAGTCCCACTAAATTCGAATTGTGGTTTGTGTTACAAATCACAATAGACATCTGTAAGCTATGTTATTAATGTAAATTGAACCTTCTTTGTCAATGTCATTCTTGGGAAGAAAAGCACACATTTACACATTTAGCTCGTCGACTTGAATCTAATCATGAAAGTCGTTGCTCTAATCAGGTGAATCACATATTATATGCCTGTAATTTTGTATTGAACTAGCAGTAAAAATTATGTGTGTCCATAGGCTGTTAGGGGCCTGTCGACACGGAAGTGTAAAGTATCAACCCATACAGAAAATTGAAATAAATGTGTAATCACCAATTATTGGCAAACTCAATAGAGTCTTGTGTTACAAAAAGTTAAATTTGAAAACTTTTCGTCCAACTGAATTATAAATATTCGTCTGTACTAGTAACAGTAATGGTGCTCCGCAAACATTTTGACACTACGGTAGGCTTGATATGGGTGGCTAACCTAACCAAATGTAAATGGGTTTTAGGAGGGACCACATTACTAAACTATGTATGTATTTTATTTCCAAAAATATATCAGTAAATATTTGTTTGAATTTATAAGTATCTGTTAGTATCTTTCCTCACAACCAATTACATAAACATAACACAGAACAGAGACATATAGACATTTCTATTAATAATTATTTTTTCATATTCAGTGGGGGAAAAGACAGCTGCTTCAACATGATGCATGCGATTGCTGAAGGTCACGAGATTGTTGCACTCGCCAATCTCTATCCTCAAGTATCAGATCCAGGTGAAGATATTCTTGAAATATTGAAAAATATATATGATTACCTTGTGGTAGTGTTAAAAATCTGCTTGTGCAAAATGTGCTGCGGCTGATAAAAGTTTTAAAGCTACTGCTCTATATGCCCGAATAGTCCTGAATCTATATATATATCGTACCGATTACCGTACCGATGTTACCGAGACGACCCACACACGCAGAATAGAAAATACATGTTTTACCCTCCGAGCATCGATCAATAATATGACATCACTCAAATCAATGATTGGTATATGCTATAACTAACCCTTGAACCCAAACTAACTCGTATATTGGGGTGTGTAACCCATCCTACTGCAGTGTGCGTTGGTGTATTTAGGGTCAACTATGCATGACCCTAATTTATAAGTTCATTTCAAACGACAGTTGGATGGATTTGAACCACATAAATATAGTCAAAGGTGTCTTTTTTCCTTTCTATATACAGATGAATTGGACAGCTACATGTTTCAGACTGTTGGTCATGAAGTCATTGAATTATGCGCAGAAGCATTGGAGTTGCCACTTTTTCGAAGGTTGTAAGGAGATGGTTGATTATGTGTACTGTATTTTCGAAAATCCATGTATTTTATATTACATAAGAAGACAGTGTAAGCTTGTTACCTCGATGTCGAATAGCCTGGACTGATTTGATCGGCCCCGGCGAAATCATTATTGAAATAAATGGTCGGAAGTAATTTGACTGGTCCCGACTTCGAGCTAATGAGCGTGTACTGTATTTTTAGCAATCTAGATGTTCTGAAAAAAATTTCAGGCGAATAACGGGAAAGTCGAAACTTATTGAAATGGATTATATTCCAGAGAGCGGAGATGAAGTTGAAGATCTCTATGATTTGTTGAAAGAAATTCAAGTGAGTTACTATTGTTCGGCACGATTTTCAGCTGGGTAGAGTAGGTGGTTTCGTGTATGGTACATACACATCGTAAAAGTTTTCTGATAAAATACACACACATTGAACATGAGTCATCGAAATGAAAAATAATTTTAAAAATAGCTGATTCTCTTAGCCTTAGTTAAGTACTTACAGCATCACTATTCTCGCAGAAGCTTTCCCGAGGTCCAAGCTCCGGAGCATCTTTTTTGGAAAATATAGATACACTCAGCACACCAGATTTGGTTTATATCTGTCCAACCATTCCATAGTGGATTAACAAACAAACTCTCTTTTCAGTATAAATATTCTTGTATCATTTTAGTTTAATGAGCCATCATGTGCCATTCGGGCTTCATTTAATGGAATTTAATTTTGTGTCTGTTTTCAGATAGATAATATCTTGGTACTTCTTCATGCGCTATAGTCAGGGCTGCCAAATCGTGCTTATTTCTAAGATTTGTGCTTATTTCGAAGAACAGCATCTTAGAAAATATTTTTGAGTGTTTATTTTTGATTTGCTTGCATAGTTTGTCTTATTGGGCATAGAAAGTATCTAATCACATATGTTGGTTACGACTATCAGTATGCCCCTTTCCCTGTCCCAAAATTAATGGGATGCACAAGCTGATTTCCAAGGACAAAGGAATGCTGAAGCAGATAATTTTTGATGAAAAATATTATAAGTGGTTTGATCTTCCTCGCTTAAATGAAACGATTTTCCTAATAATTTTGTTTATTTTTGTAATATTAGTTTAAATATTTTTCTGTCCAGGCAGATGGTAACCCTGGATATACTGCTAGGTATTGGTTCAAGTCTCAGATATATTAGACTGTTTTTTCTTTGAAGGATAAAATAGACTTTGAAGCCGTATCCAGTGGAGCAATTCTTTCAGATTATCAGAGAGTCAGAGTCGAATCGGTTTGTTCAAGGCTGGGACTAACGAGTTTATCATATTTATGGCGACAAAATCAGGAAGATTTGTTACAGGTAGTGATGAACTAACATCTTTTATTTGCTCGCTTCTGTTTTCTTTCAAGGGTTATCTTGATGTGTGAGATTTTTCTTACTTGACCTGAATTTGTATTTCATAGAGAATGATTAATTGCAATGTGGATGCAGTCATCACTAAGACCGCGGCTCTTGGACTCGATCCATACAAACATTTGGGAAAATCATTACAGCACATGCAGTCTCTCCTGCTTGATTTGGTAATTCTAAATTGATTGTGTATATGTAATAAATTTAGGGATACAATACATTCACAGGTACTGAAGTGAACCGCAGATAATTTTTGTAGTCCATGATCTACATTACATAATAAGGGATTATTATTCCTAGCCTCTATATGTACTTAATTATACTTTCGTAGATTTGCTACTCGAGACATTGTAAGCCGTGAAGAGTATTCGCAGACGAACATTGTTTCGACATAACTCCCATTATAATTAAGACTCTATCCTTGATGTCGCACTGATCTACAATACAGCTTTTAACAGCGATTTAACTTTCAAGTTGACCAACATTTAGCACTTACAATGCAAATAATACTAAGTATATTTCTGTGAAGTAAGCTCCCTATTATATTTGTTAATCTGCTTCGTACAGAACATGAAATATGGATCTCACATCTGTGGTGAAGGTGGTGAGTTTGAAACTTCAACGCTTGATTGTCCAATCTTCAAAAAACGCATCGTGATGTACGGTAATATTTCTTTTCCCATAGATAGATAGGAGCGGTAGATAAGAGCGATGTAGAATTTGTAAAGACGGTTTTTATTTCAGTGACGAAAGTGAAGTTGTAATGCATTCTGATGATGCATTCGCACCGGTTGGGTATTTGAAGCTGAAAAAGATGCATTTGGAAGCAAAGAACGATAAGCCTGACAGCAAATGGAAATCGTTTTTAAACACGTCTCTGCGATGGGAAAATGCTTTTATAAATAGCTTGCCCCATCAAGAAGTTGAAATGGACAGTGTTAAAGAGGTAGGATGCATGTCACAATGTATGATAATTCTAATGTTTATATTGTTCCCTACCAAAGATACCGGAGTACTGTAAAAAGAGCTATTTTGAGAAAACATCTTGAATGGAAACTAATTTTGAATTGGGTATTAAAACTGAAATGTGATTAACTGTTCTGGATTGTGGAGATAATTATTATTGATAAAGGAATTTTATTGATGATTTTATATGTTATTATATTTTATTATGTTGAATGAAGCATTGGATATCAATATATATTCACGAAGATTTACACTCTTGTGGTTCAATTCATACCTTACCTAAGAGCACGCACTATTTTAGTCCACCCAACCCTACCGAAACAGAGTTATATCGGATGTACAGAGCTCCTTTGTAATCGGGAGTGTAGATTAATGGCGGTGAAAGACTTTAAACCCTACATGAAAATACTAACAGCAAGTGTGAATCATTTTGTGACTATACTGTAGTCAAGAATATATTTATGCACGCAACAGCCATTAGTAATCATCTATAAAATAAGTATAGTAGGGGTGAGTATAGGTATGGAAAGGGTAAGATGAATAACACTGATTTTGGAAGAGCTTTTGCTTATGCCTCTCTCTCCCACTTAGAATACGTATAATTTTTCTATTGTAGATTGCTATTCAGTGGACTGGATTTCCAAACTCATCTCCTAACACCGATGTCCCAGAAGTATCTGCAAGTGGGCAGTACTTGACCATATCTAATATAATGGGCTCTTGTATTGATGAAAATCCTAATGAAGAAATGATCGCAACAACAGTACTTCAAGTGTTGCAAAAATTCCAAGGTAGTTTTATCGATTATTCCAGCCAACTATTGCTCAGTTATATAGTGTTCTGTTTTTCAGATATCATGGAAACGTATGGACATAGCCTATCAGATGCAGTATACGTACAACTCCACGTCGCTAAAATGTCACATTATAAGTCCATTAACGCTATCTATTCCAATTTTTTTTCGTTGAATCCACCTTCGCGTACTTGTATCGGCATAGAAAAAGGCAACATGTTTGGAAGTAAAATTCTGCAAATGTACAGTATATCTTACAACAAACCTTGCAATAAAAAGTCAATGCATGTTCAAGGAATATCGCACTGGGCACCAGCGAACATAGGTACAGTATACTACATGTATAACATTGGAATATTTTTATCTGAAGATGCAACCTATTAAATGATCCAGAATCAGAATTAATGCTGTTTTGAGGATGAGTGTTTCAAATCAGAATTGATTGTTCAGTTTAACTTCGAGCTCTCATATGAATGGAATTTTACAACATCGTAACGCAATTTGAGTTTTGCACCTAATATATTTATGCTACTCGTATTAAACGTTTCATAAATTAGATTTTTTGAATCTGTGATATGGTTTGATTAATATTTAATTTAAACTCAATTGGTACAACTCGAATTTCAATTCGCTTGTGGTCCCTATTTAGTAGCTGTTCTTATTCAGTGTTTCTTTATGTAATGCATCTAGACTGTTTTTGCCAAGAGACCATCATGAAAAAGAAGATAATAGCTCTGTAGAGCTACAGATTGATATATTGAAGTGGGCATCTGATTACGCCACCTACATCTTGGTTGTATTTTGCAGGTCCGTTTAGCCAGTGTGTCCTAATAGACAAAGTTTTATATATTTCTGGAACTATTGGACTTATACCTTCGAGCATGAATCTGATTAAAGGAGGTGCATATCATCAAGCTTCTCTTGGGCTTCGCCATGTGAAGGTATATGCATGTCAGAATTACAACTTCATTTTCTTTATAATTGATTGTCAATGAGATGAGAATGTGTTAATGAATATTTCAATTAGATTTATCTGCGCCAAAAGCTGAATCTCTTGCAAAATGTTGTTGATTGATATGGAATATTTAGTGGTACGACTGATATGAAAAATATTTTTTTGTTTTAAGAGTGTTATTACTGCCATGGATTCACAAGCATCGCTACAAGATCTTGTTCAGTGTACTTGCTATGTAACAAGGTCGAGAGATATAGAAGCAGGTATGAAGGCATGGAATGACGCTGATTCTGGCCACTGTGAAGTTATGTATCTCGTTGTAAATGAGCTTCCTAAAGGAGCATTGGTGGAATGGCAAGGCTCAGCGTATATAGCCGCCGAGCCGGATTCTATTCTTCGGGAGAAAGATGTCGTGAATGTAGCAGATGTTGGCGTGCGAATCCATACTAATTTCACAAGAATGGATAACCTTTGCACCTTCAGTTGTTCCATTGGTATGTTAATTATCTTTTCAGTCAAGTTGTAGCAAATAGAAAACCACAATGGCATGATAGCAAATATCCAAGATTGTCAGCTTGAGTTTGGCAAGTCGTATATATAGGCAGGGCTACCATCGATCTGGAACCAAAAAGAAGAACGACTGGGAAAAAAATAAGATGTCCCTACCCAAATACACTGCGGTACACCTAGCATCGTCTCACGGCACACCAGTGTGCATGCGGAGTAACTTGTTAGTCGAGATGGAAAATTTGCATTTGAAATTGTTGCATTGCTGAAAATAAGTCAAAATAAGGACAAATCTTAGAAATAAGAATCGCAGCCCTGCATACAAGTGATGTCTGGGGGCTTGGCACTAGTGACAGTTGGCCTTGCATGCTAATATAGCACAATCTAAAACCAGCAAGAAAATTTTCACTTGGAAGTGATTTTTTCGGTTTTCTGGTTGTAGGTGTTCACAGGAGGCATATGTGATGACAAATGAAATGATTTTGATGCAATTTACGCATGCAAATCTAATGTAAAAAAAACGCTCGGAAAGATCTACCGAAAATATGTATCCTATGAATTCATATTTAAATATACCATATTTCAAAGTGTAAACCCTGCCATTTACTGAAAATTTTGAGCTGATAGCCTGGTACATATTATCCACGGTATTCATAATAATATTGCAAATTGAAGCTGGATTACAGCGTGTTTATTATCCTTGGTAAAATATGGTATTAGACTCCCCACTCTTTGTTCAGTATTCTACTGATTTGATTAGTACCTAATGGAATGAAATAATTGGACATGCAGATATAGTACTGTGTCCAATAATATCATTCCGTTGTGTTTCGTTTCACAGAAATTCCTGATTCTCACCATGCACTTGATATCAGTTCTTACCTGGGATGTATTGCGAATGAGATGATGAAATTCTCTACCTGTGAAATTATACAAATGTCACTCTTTTATGTTGGTGAAAATCTACTGCCAAAAACAGTGAAACGTAAGTGTTTATTGCACAGTGGTGATTATGTGTGAAGTATGAGGCACCACTCTATACTGGAGTTTATTAATCCCTAGCAAACTAAAAACCTTGACTTACAACCTTGTTTTAGATGCCTGGAACAAACTCTGGAAGGAAAAACGTTCTGATGTAACTTGTATTCGAGTATCCTCCATATTCAGCAGTATCGGTATAAGCTCTTGCATTTCATTCAGATGCTTAATGAAACGTATACAAGAGGAAGAATAAATTACAGTGTACTAAAATCGTTTAGTGCATTTAAATGAGTATAGAAAAATAGTCGAAAAAGGTAATAGTTTTATCTAGAAAGTCCACAAACATGGCCACATCCCTTAGGACAAAGTCCCTGACTGAACGGATAACGAAACCAATCTTCCATGCATTTTATATGCCCGCCATGGCAGCAACCTTGGCACCACACGTAAAGGCCTCTCCTGACAACATTCTGGCAGAGCGCACATGTAATACCGCTGCGGCATTGTTCATGATCGTTGTCACCATGATTGCCGCATATCCACGCGTGCTTTTGTGGCATACGTTTGCGGCATTGGCCGCAACTCGTGTGTATGGTGGACGATGAGTTCATGTTCATTATAGCAGGTATGGTACTAAGGTTTACTATTTCTGTAAAGTGGTTCCACAGCTCGTACCTACTGACGATTTCCATGTAAGACAGTTGCCAGTGTTCCACTACGAGGTGGTCGATTGGCAAAGTGAGAGAAGGAAAATTACTGCACAAAACGATGATCCCACAAACAAGGATCTGAATATTGTTTGGATTTCTGTCCATGGCTAGAAACATGGACGCCAACAAGTTAGCTTTATAATCCAAAGACAGTGATGGATTTTCAAACGATGTAATGTATACCACGGGAGAAGTAGAGAAGTTTTCAGAAGGGGACGAGGACTGGGAATCGGCATGTTCGAGTGAAGCCGCGGTGACACTGTTGCTTTTCTTACGTTTTCGTTTCTCGCCGATGAAAGAGGCGTGTTTCTTTGGGTTCGGTATGGTTATTGGTAAACCGTGTGGTATTTCGTCATCGCCACTTATCGCTGCAGATTCTATGTGATTGTCGAGTCCGTCCTGCTGTAAAACTAACCTTCTCTGGAAGGCTTCAGACGGCAATATTCCATCTATGCTGTCGTCAATCCCCAGCCATTCTTGCTGGTCCAAGTACCCTTCGGGCCCCGAGGACATCCCCCTGCCACCGTATTCTAAATCGCTAGTGGGTTCCTCTTCTGAATAGTAACAGTCTAGCTCCGAAGTGGCGTGTCCTTTAGCGATGTCCGTCAAAGAATGCTCCGTGTCGGGGTCAGAATGCTGGTCGGAGTCGTCGCAATTGCTTTCTCCCGTTCCTATCCCATTTTTTAGGTTTCTCGAGTGGGTCGATTCCCTGGCTTTGAAGGTGGTGTTTTCACAGTTGCCTGGTGGAAAAGCGTTCGATTTTGCTTGGTCAATTTTATTCTGTCCCCCAAAAAATAATTTCATATATTTCCATATGTCTGCATCAAAGTTCATTCCTAGCTGAATGGCTATGTCGGCGTTGTAAGAACACAGCTCGTCGAAGGGCATGCCTTGTAGTTTGTACAGATTCGCGGCATTCACGATATTTGCCGAGCATATGTCCATGTTTGCTCTATCTCTTTCTACGAACAGGGCCAGATCTGACTTAGCATTGAGAAACCTCAGAAATTTACTATTCATCGAAGTCGTCTGTGACGAACTCGCAGAACTTGCCTCGTTTTTTTGTTGAGAATTGCTTAAAGGCCCGACCACACTCTTAAAACCGAACCGCCCTACACTTTTTAATTTTGGATTAGGCACAGAATCGAACGACGTCGTGCTTTCTGTGCTCGCATACGCGATTTCCCCCCGCGCACCTAAAGCCAGACCCGAGAGGTTGCAGTGTTCGGAAGGTCTGTAGGCATCTTTTACACAATGCTGGTACAGAGTTCCGTCCTTCGAACAGGAATACAGTAATTCTGGATCGTTCTTCTTCCAGACAATACCCGTAGTCACATCTGTATGCTCTGTAAAGAGAGCGAAAGGCATGTACGGTCTTCGCGTGTCCCAAACTGTGATCGAATGATCTAACATCATGGCAACGCTAGCTATCTGATCTTTTCGTTGACTTCTCCATCGCGCGACAGCAACTAAAGAGTTTGTTGCGATCGAACCGCATTCGTGCATCCTGTTATCGACCATATCCCATATCTTGATCATGTTGTCACGGCCACCGGTAGCCAGTCTCTGCTTCTCTTTCTGGTCCGGATGCCACTCTATGGTGTAGACAGAACCCTTGTGGGCGATGAACTGCATCATGCAGGTATTCGTGTTTCTGTAATCCCACACCGGACCGAGCCGTTATCGAATGACGCACCAAACTGGAAGTACTCATGGGGACAGAACTGGACGCATCTGACTCCGTCCGATTTGCTTGCGAAAGTGCTGACGCATTCCCTCTTCCTCAAGTCGAACATCTTCATCGTACCGTCCTGCGAACCACTCAGCAAGCGGCCTGGCTCCGCCGAATGAAAACATACTTTTGTTACCGTTCTTTTATGTTCTGTGAATATGGCCATCTGTTTGTTTCTCGGGGAAGTGTTCAAGTCCCAGCATATAATAGCCCCGTTCGTAGCGGCCGTGCTGATAAGGTTTTCATTGATATGATTCCAAGCCACATCGGCGCAACTCAAATTCAGCCCTTGACGTCTGCCGGCTCTCATGTTCATTTTCTCTTTGAAATTGATCTCGTCTACATTATAGATTTTCAAGATAGATCTGCCGCCAACAACCACCAAGGAGTTGTCTTTGTTCATTGACAGAGTATTTATCGCACCACCAACCTGGGTGGACATTGTGCAACTGGCATTGGACTGCATGTTCGACACAAACTCAGGCACAATGTTTGTGCGTTTCATGGTCATATTTGTTCCTATAGATGCAGTGATTTGAAATTAACACACATAGGATACAAAAAGCTTGCAGAAAATCAGTCATTAAGGGCATTAGTTATGAGATCACTAATTATTAAGGACCTGGGAAGGCAGAATGAAAGGGTAAATGGCTTTGTATAATTTTCAAAGTTACCACTCGACGGTTCTATTGGTGTAACTTGCAGCAACGGCTTTTGGCGTATTTTCTTGCACAAATGGATTAGTAGTAAATTGAGATTTACTTCAACATTAATGCTATTGCTTAAATGGAATTATATAATAGGTGAATGGGTTTTATGGAAATTGCGACGACGAAAACACGTTGAACATAACTAATTTTAGCACAGATCCAATGATATCAACAGAGTAACTCAAATGCTCATTGCGACAGAGATAAATCAAAGAAAAAAAATTGGGAAGGGAAAATTTTTATGGCGACAATAATACCACAAACCAATAACAAAGCAGTCGCTTTGGTGACAATTGAAAACTAAACCACATATGGAAATAAAAAAAAACTTGTATATCATTCAATTTTAAGATACAAATTTTAGGGAGTTGCCTGGTTTTTCTTTCGTTGCAATAGGCGGTAAATAATTTTGGGTCAAAATACATAGATTTTGGCTTTTTTTTTTTGCAAGTTTGAAGTCCAAATTTCAGTTGAATATTGTTCAAAGACGATCAACAGACACAAATACCTCGTTTTTAGACCTTGGGTAATTCAGCATTACATGTCGTTATGATGTCAGAAAAATCAGACCTATAATAACTGCCTGATGAATTCCCCTCGGTGAATTAATAGATTTATTAAATATCCCTCTTCAAAAGCAGTAAGATGCCAATTTTTTATTGCAAAATCGTACGAATTAAAGATTCCATATCACTCAATATTATACCAGTTGTTATATATGTCATTTTTAACAGGTATTGCAACATCACTTACGAATAAAATTACTCCAACAATCTCTCCTGCATAGAAATAACACAGTTTGCAACGAAAGCTGCATCACAGACTGAATTCCCCGAAATGCAGGGGAATTTCATCTCGTAAGGAATTTTCTTCATCGCTAGATGATGCATATGAGCTAGCAGAACCGTCACGGATGATTGGTGCCAAAACAAATCGAGAGATTTCAGTTGAATGAGTCTCTCGTATTCCGCTAGATGCTGCACGTGAGCTAGCGGAACCGTCACGAATGATTGAAGCCAAAACAAATCGAGAGATTTCAGTTGAATGACTCTCTCGCATTCCTCCAGTAGTTTTGCCCTAGTCGTTGCCCTTTACTACGTTCGTAGACACAGATGCTCGAATATTAGATCGATCATGAGGCAACTAATTATGTTAAATGCATAACTGTTTTTTTGCAAGGATCTAGTAGCTGTTCTCACTATTGTTTAATCATATTACATTACGTATGTGTGAAGATGGATTACGGGTGAGCAGTGCCATGAAGTTTTCCAGTCGTGTTTGAAAAATAACACTAACGCGAAAATGACGTCGTCCGAGGAATGCCTTCTGGAAACCGGAATATACGTGAAAGAAAAATGGAAAATCGTAAGTACTATTTCTATATATGTTATGTGACTGTTTCTTAGCTGTTTGAAAGTACATTAATCCGAATTCGATAATAGGGGACTTGATGGTGCTGAAATTATATATGAATTCCCATGAACGAATTTCTGTAGAAACTTTGTAAATTATATTTAAATACTTAACAAAGAATCTATAAGACGACTATATGGAATATGACATGTATACACATAAAGATTGTGATGGAAAGATGTCAAATAGGATTGCTGTTGAATGTAGAAACTAGGGACTGACAAGGATCCGCCGATAATTTATAATGTTGTAATAAATTATTCTGGTCTAGACTCTTGTCCTAAGGTCCAGCATATCCCATATATTCTGCCATGTGTCCATAATCCTAGCCATTTAAATTAAATCCATTTACATTCCATGTGTTGAATTTCCATACACAAGTTTAGATTCACCATACAACTCTTGTACCTCCATTTATTTCCTGTAAAAATATGGCAATGTAGACATATTTTGCCTTTTTACATGCTATGCTGACTTCATATAATAATTTACATTCATGACTTCTGAATATGTTGAATTATTAATGTTTGGAGTTAAATTTATCATTGAGAGCAGCAGAGAATTCTTTAAATTTGATTCAGTCAATCATGACCTCATTTTGATATTAATCAATCTCATGGTTCTAGGCTACTTGAATTATCATCATAGAGATTTTTGCAAATTGGTTTTCGTTAAATCCATATTTACTTTATCAGGGATTTTTGTCGATAATTTTTACTTGTTGTGTACTCAAGATTGACAAAAAGTACATACGGTACTGCATGAGTACTGAGCTTACTCTTCATTATTTATTTATCATACAGGAATGAAATGAGACAAAAGTTAGTCACCTCTTACATCATAGCTTGTGGTGAGACTCGTTCCCATGGGATTTCATGTTTCTGACTACCCAATAAAGCTTGCTTGCAAAGGGATTATAATACAGTTCAAATTCTCAGTTATTGTGTCATCAATGGCCTACAGATTAATGTGTTATTACCTGATATACTATTGATTTTGATTTGAACAGTAATTACAAAGTTGCTTGCCGATACAAATTTTTATTTTCAATATTTATTTACATTGTTGTATGACTTTAAGGAACTTGAAACGCCAGAGATAACTCCTGCTCTTATGAAGTTCCTTTTCAGTATATGTATATGAGTACAGTCCGATGGTGATTAGGGAAATGTCATCTCATCATGATTTTATCATCCTTGCTTGCTGTTCTGAGTAGTTTGATCACAATATGCTTAAATTATTTTCAGACAAGAAAAATTGGTGGTGGTGGATTTGGTAAGTTTTCTTTTTCTATTTTCACTCCAAAATATTCACTTTTAATATTAACTGAACTGATTGCATAGAATAATGAATATTTGAATGTCCAAAATTATAACATTTGATGAGGAACGAATCTAATATTCTAGCGACTCATGATCAAGCACATGTTGTACTCGAGACAAAATTATCAATGCCTGATTTAACAATGCATACCCAGTCAAATCTTTTTACAAATTATATGTACAATTTCCGTTGAATAATTCATATCTGTTTTAATATATTCATATTTCACAATCATTTAACAATTAAGTTGAATGAACGAAAATGCTGCATCGATGACACAGCACAAGTGAAATTAATGGTTCAGGCAAATTTATACTGTTGCATGACATAATGGTCAGGAGAAGCCGAGGGGAATCATTGAGGGTTGCTTGGTGTTGAGGTTTCATTGTTGAGGTTAATTCACTTCCAAAGCAATGTTAATGTATATGGATCATGAACTGTATGTTGCGGGCCTAAATTTATGATAGTTTTATCTAAAGCTATAATTTTTAAAGGTTTTCTGGTTTACTGGTTTTTCCAAGAGTCACCTGGTATAGAATATTGATACTTGGATATATTGCTATATGGTATCTAATGAGATCTGTCCCAAATCATTGTTTAATAGGAGAGATATATGAAGCGGTGGATACATCAAACGGTGAAGCTGTAGCTGTGAAAGCGGAGTCTGCAAGACAGTCAAAGCAGGTTCGATTCCTTTCAAAACTGCCTCGATTCCATACCAGATTTTCAAAGCATTATTCACAGACTTGCGATTTCATTCTGATAGGTACTTAAAATGGAAGTGGCCGTGCTGAAAAATTTACAAGGTCGTGACCACGTCTGCCGCTTCATTGCATGTGGACGGAATGACAGATTCAATTATGTTGTGATGTCGCTCGTGGTAAGTCCTCTTTGTTCGTTCCTTCTATCTTAGTCTTGTTAACTGCAAAGCGAACCGGATTGATTATGATGTGTTTATCGCAGGGTCGTAATTTGGCCGAGCTTCGACGAAGTCAGCCTCGTGGCATGTTCAGCATCAGTACGGCGCTTAAACTAGGAGTCCAGATTCTCACTGCTATTACTCATATTCATAATGTTGGATTCCTGCACAGGTATTAGATTGATCTTCATCAATGTGCAAAATGACAGTGCAAATAAACATCAAAGCCTATAATGCATGGCAGTGAGTTTGTGATTTGCCAAGGGAGTAATTAAAATTGAAACTTCGTTAGCACCAGCATGAATTTTATCAACGACCCTGGACTAACTGGTGCCAGTCGGGTAGAACGAAGTTGAATACATGCATTTTAATATTGATTTTGCCATGACCTTCAAATCAGTTCAAGCTGATCGGAATTTCAAGCTTTCAAGTACTCAGGGCTTTTAATTGTGCTATTTTGAATTGAATTATGTGTGTTTTATGTTTAAGTTTTTAAAATGGGTTCGGATTAGGGTCTGGGAACAGGTCAATTCACATTCATTATTCTAATGGGGAAATGTATTCGGGCGAGTTCGAATGGCCTTCTGGAACGCATTGAGTTCTAAGTACGAGCTACCACTGTATTCTCTTTGTGTTATAATGTGAACAATGCATTTAGGGATGTTAAGCCATCAAATTTCGCCATGGGACGAACTTCTGCCACTTGTCGAACTGTTTACATGCTTGACTTTGGACTTGCGCGCCAATACACTAATGCTACGGGAGAAGTCAGGACGGTAGGATTGTAATTCTTCTGGTTGTTATTTATCGAACTGGTAAAGTTTTGCAGCCAGTTTTTAGAAGGATGTATATAGAAGATGAAAATATTTCAGATTTACTTATTGCGTTAGACAACACAGAACAGTTAGTACTGGTACAAATATAATCTCTGATAATGCTGCTTTTGTCGATTAATGAAGGAGAAAAGAAGACTTTTGCAGTATATGTACCGTACTATATGTAGTACGATATATGTCAAAAAATTTAGTATGTTGAAAATACCTAGAAAGCATTCAGAGGTGTAGATATAAAACCACACAAATAAATTTTATCACGGTTATGCAGAATTGATAATTTTGTAAATATTTATTTAATATTATGTACGGTAGTAATCTTTTTATTCCACCAGTAATACTGTAAATGGATAATAAGTCCATTCATTGATTTTTCTTGTAGAAAATTACTTTTTACAGAACATATTAGATTTTATATATTTGTAAAATGACATGATAAACTCTTGTGAAAAGTATTTTGTCAAAGTCACATAAGTATTGAATAGAAGGAAATTGGGGATGCGTAAATAGTACGAAATGAATTGATCAATTTTGAATTTGCATCTTGAAACATATTTGGTAGATGTGGTTTTATGTTAAATCAATATTTAATGCGTTCATTTTCACTCTTAATTCATTCAGGCTCGCTCTGTGGCCGGATTTCGCGGCACTGTACGATACGCGTCCGTTAACGCTCATCACAACCGAGAAATGGGACGCCACGATGACCTGTGGTCACTTCTTTACATGCTAGTCGAATTTGTCAATGGTCAGTTGCCATGGAGAAAAATCAAAGACAAGGAACAGGTTAATGCTTACATGGTGTATATGGACAATGCCAATCATAACGTATGTACATCTTATCAAATCTCGCTCGTATTTAATTTTGATATTGCAGGTTGGCATAATGAAGGGAAAGTATGATTACAGATTGCTACTGAAACACATGCCCCACGAATTCCTTGAGTTCCATGACATGCTTCTAGATCTGCATTACTATAAAGAACCTGACTATAAGGTATGTTGCCGTTACAGAGAACTACTGTGGCCATTTGAATAATTGATATCTCTTTCGCAAAGAAACCTCAAAGAATGCTTTACCCTCCCGTATAGTTTCCGTGGCTGGATTTTTAAAATTTGTTTATTTCAAGAGACCTAATTATCGGTCAGCTCCATCTAGATGACCATATGGCATTGATTTTTTATCCTGATGGGAGAAGTGACAAATCAAATTTGTCTCGGAAAAAAATTCCATTATTGCGGTTCAACTCTCCCCTGGGATTGGCCAATGCAGTAATGCAGGTGTCCCTCGATTCGTGCAGGTGTTCGCATATGTTGAATGCAGTAGCATATGAGAGAAGTGTAGTCAAATGTCTTGGCTAGTTTTAAACCAGATTGAAGGATATATAGGACATACTGGTATTACAGTAAACATAAAGTTTATTTAAATCATTTCCTTCACTGAATATCGAAATAGTCTTCAAATAAGCAGTAATTTGACCCCTGCCTGCCAGGCAGAATGCCAACAAAAAGTTAGACCTCTTATATGGGGTTATATTCAGTGAGGAAGTGATTTCTGAAGCAGAATGCTTTTTTTACACGGAAATTCACACATATTTTCATTTTTGACAACAGATCTAATAATCACGGTGCATAGGTTTTATATTACAAGCTAATTTTAGTAAATAAAGATCTAATTGCTTCGTCAAATTTTACCAAGCATAAAATCTACACTAATTTGATTATTCAGAGGTTGTTTGTTGTTAGTTGCAAATATTTTACATCATCTTACAGTATTCGTCATATTGATGGTGTTCTCATTTTAGAACTGCCTACACAGTGTCTTACTCTTAACATTTTTAATACATAAATTATTCGAATAATCTATAGCTTAACCGCCAACCTAATCCCTACTTTAGATACAAAGCCTCCTCATTGAAGGTCATTGATCCCCTTAAAAAGGCTTAAATATCTAATTTATTTTATTGATTTTTTTAATACCTTGAAAATCCTTGAGTCACAGCTACTACCACTACTGTCTGTAATCTGATTTCAAAAATAAATTATTGAATATGTGGTTTCATTCTAGACACCTGATAAAGCAAGCATCTGTATCTGAATTTACAGAAGTGATATAGCGGTCTTAGCAGCATTAATTTCCCGAATAGTATTAATGATAATTTTGATTGATCAGTAATAACTATATATTGATGTCGAATATCAGTCAGGATGTGACTGCAATAATGTTATCCAGTGATACTGTCATGTCGCTAGTAGCACCCTCTAAATTTTGACGTCTTTGAGTAGTTACACCATTTTAATTGTTTTCATCATAGCCCTATTATCATTAGTCAGATATGATACCATTTTATTAGTATTGTATATGAGGAACTGTTTCATGTACAATTTTGGCCTTTGTATGTGTCTTGCTCTTTGTTATTATTACCCTGCTATGTAAATCGATCTGTTCAGGTCTTGCTATAATGTGACTCAACATTTCCCAATGCTATGAGTTTTTATAGAACAATATATATTATTATAATTGTTTTTCACTTATTCCAATAGAAGATTTACATATACCCTTTCTTCCCTCTTGCACAATGTCCCTGGTTTGTGAATTTCACTTCAAATGAACAGCAAGGGCAACTGAGAGCCTTATACTCTCACTCATTTAATGATTTTACACTGTGCCCCATCACCCTGAGCACATTGTTGTTCATTTAGGCCATTTTCATTTATTTTTCAGGTGAAAAAGTGTAGATCTGAGCATCTTTTGTACAGACCCTATCTGACCTTTGAACTTTTCTTCAAGAAATCTCACTAGAAGTCACTAAAACGTTGCTTTTGCAGGCAATACACAATCTCTTTGAGGGTATCATGAGAAGAAAGAACATCAGGATATCGGATCCATTTGACTGGGAAAGAGGTTGTGGCGAAGGTTCTGTCACTACCACAACAACATCCACCCCTCCCAGAGGTGACAGGCAAACTGCTGGTCCTGCAGGGTATGAAACTTTTATTTTATATGGAATGATACACCAGAAAAAGATGAACAAATAATTTATATATCTTATACAATGTACAAGTTCATAGGGATCAAATAAAAGAGAAATGTTAGCTCATGGGCCTCAACCTAAGCACAGAGAAATGCTTCAATAATTTGTGTGACCAAGAAATGAAATAATGAAGTAGGATAAATAATAAATAAATAGGAGCTGTTGGTGCTTCATCACCTACCTCTAAATAAGCCAGTAAAATGAACGAATTTTCGATGTACCGGCGAGTTTCGGGAAGGATACTCGCTTATGAATCGAGAAGTGCGTTTATTAAGACGCCCCGTTTTCAATTGTAGTAGAACACACACCGCTTACATTAGATCTCACCTGAATAAAGTGCATTATTCATCTGTTGGGCCTTACTACTCATGAATATAAGCACTGTAGTGCATTCTGCAGGGGATATGAATTATTCAGTACGGTTGACAGATGGGAGGCCAGAGTTTTTGCAATGTAATGCGCATTGGCCATTGAGTTCTATCTCTCAATTTTTCCGATGCCCTTCTTGTATCACTTGCATACCTCTGAGCTTAATTAATAATTTCCAGAACTCTCTCGAGAACAAATTCCTCTCCCTAGCATTGATCACTTATTTTTATTGGGAAAAACATGATTCTCTTTTATAGCCTACCATGTCCTCGAAACTGCATTGTCATGTTTGCTTTGTCATTTCAAGCCAGGCATTCAAAGCTATATCACAATTTCACTGTGACTGCTACCATTAATATTAATATAAGTTTTTATGCACTTTCTCTTACCGAGTACAATTTAAAATTGAAGTTCAAAATAAATATTGACATTCAACCGCAGTAATCCTAGAATTTTGCTCTACAGCTTCTTGTGCCGATCCATAATCATCCAAGGCAATCTACTTTCTTATCATGCCACACCTTAAAAGTTAGCTAGCAGCTATTGCTACCAAAACAAGACATAGTACCTCAATTGTGTGAATTTAAAAACGATTATCGAAACACAATTTCGCAAGAAGACCATAATGTCACAAGCAACAACTTTGAATGGCTTCCTTTAGTTTCCACAACCGCCCTTACATAAATTATTAATGGTCATTATGTTGTTATGTAATAGCCGATGGCTTAGACCTTCAAGGTTATAAGTAGAAAGCATTCTACCTATTGATAGTGTACTTTATCTATCAACCAGCTTTTTGCTGTGGCAAAACAACATCGATACCCTATTTTAATAACTTTGATACAGTTTTAAAGTGTGTGTAGGGCTGAACTCTGTGCTGATAGCTATCAATAAAATCAATATCCTTGTACACTTCCACTCTAGTTCTTTGAGTGGTTTGTTGCCTAGCTTTCATTTATTAAAACATACCACATGCTCTTGTATCATAAGCTTTTCTTTTAATGCATGCAGTTTAGATTATTTGTGTATGGGATATTGGTATTAAGATTACTTAGAGTTTAATATGTATAATATGGGTCTTTATATTATATATTATGTTATATAATACACAGTAAATAATCATTGCTTGAAATCCCTATGGTGAGGTATTTCTAGCATCTGGTTTATTTCCAAAGTTCAATCAACTGAAGCCATAATGAAACCAGAGCCCACTTAAATCAACTTATTGTTATATGAATATTGTTTGTAAAATATTATTTACCGGTATATCAAAGAAAAGAAATTGTGAAAGTATTTTCCATAAATAAGAAATATTGATGTGAAATAACTTCTTAAATGCAAAGGGGTATGTGTGCTTCTTCTGCTTTATCTCACTCAGAGAGCACTGTGAGCAAACTTACGTCTCCCACTTGAGAAAACATTTTCCAGCACTGTCACTCCAACACACTGTATTTGACCACTGTATGTCATTTGGAAATAGTTGCTTAAGATAATATGAACAGTGTTTCTTTTCAGTAATAAGCATACAGCAATTTTTCAGTCA
>QRAM01000328.1:0-10170 GCA_013436055.1 Halocynthia roretzi
TATGTCAGGCCTGACTTCAAGCCTGACATTGTCAAAGAAAAATAATATGTTGGTCATTCACATATAAATAATTTAGTTGCAATCTGCAGTAAGTAAAATAGAAAATGGTGTTTTTGCTTAGTGAGTGTTCTGCCGATAGGTGTTTAATTAGTTGGTGCTTCACCATGATGTATGCAAAATGTCTGCTGGAATATAAACTACTTAGTGAACTTAATTTAGTGTATGAGTTTCAATTGTATCACTATAACATTGCATCACTTTCTTTTTGTTATCAAGCTCTCTTTCCACCCCACCTCAAAAAGATCTATACTCTGTGTTATCTTATGTTTTTTTTCTGTCATTTCTGTCATTTCTGTCATTTCTGTGTATTCGGTACCGAGACGGCTGAGACACATAGGCCAACACATCCTTATTTTATACAAGGGCAACGAAGATTTGTTATAACACCACAAAAAATTGTCTATATACTATTCCCAAAGGAGGTTGTATATATATGGGACGTTTAACCCACCCTAACTACCGCAGAGTATGTTGCAATCATTATGATTAGGTTGGGTATGTAATATGGCTACTGTTTGGAATGTGGTATGGGATTTGTTTGAATTTTTTCAACTCAATATAAAGTAAACTGAATTCAAAGTTAATGTTTTATTTACAAAACTTTATTTATATCAACAATCAAACAAGCAACCAATGAATGTAAATGGTGGTTAAAAATGTACCCAGCACATGCGTCTTGGTAATGAATACGCAGAAACTAAATTGTTAAATAACCTTCTAGTATTGCTTGGAGTTGTCAAGTACTTGCCTTAGTGTTTCTCTGTGCCAAAATGCTACAAGTTTCATCGTTGCAAATACATTTAGCTGTGTGCAGCAGTAAATTACATTGCACATTTGCTATCAATGTTTGAAAATATCTCCCAATCAAACTCATTAAGTGCAATTATAATAAAATTCATATCGCTATGCATAAAAATTTAAGATAAGTAATTTCCTTTGTGCCTCAATTAAATCAAGAGTAATTATCATATTAAAAAGTTCTGGTGTGGATGTGGTCTCTTGAACATCAAGATAACAGGATTTCGACCTTCATTGTGCTGGAATAGTAAGATTACCAATGATAATATACTAGAGAAATCTTGTTCCGGGATACGTCCAGAGATATTTTACATTGCAGCTATGACACCATCATGACTCCGTATTGAGGTAGGATTTGAAATACTGAGAAATTGTCACTAGCTCATGCAGTTACGCGAAACGTCCTATGGAACGGAAATCCTATGATTCGTGAGTATATTTTAGTTAAGCTCAGGAAGAAGAAATATATGGTCAGTAGCTTGAAAGTTTGCAGGAGCCTAGCATATGCTGTAACGTGTAGTTTTGATTCTTGGACAGGGCTGTGTATTCGCGCAATGCCCTATTTTCGCTGTAAATTACTTATGCATTATTGAAATAACAAATTGCAGGTAAACTGTGTTTAGGCTTGAATCAGGTAGTTGTCTATGGTTCCATTGCCCTTTTTTTTTCTTTCTTCGTCACGGTTGAGTTCATATGATTGTGCTTGGGGAAGAGTGAGGATCTGTAATCGAACTCCATTTGAAAGCTTAGCGCGTATGGGGAAGTCGAGAACATCTTAGCGACCGAAGGGTCATACTCTTTACCGCTCTCAAATACGAGATTTTCTGATTGAACTTAATGTCAGTAGCAATAACCGATGTGATAATATCAGAGACTTGAACATGTCATTGCTAGTCCCGCAATTAATCGCAGAGGCTTTCAATCAATATGTTAGAAAACCAGTCGTAAGACCACAGATATCACCGCTGCAGTTTCACAAGGAATGTTCAAAGGTATTTTTCCTAGCCTGTCTTATGTAGTAGTATATTATTTATCATTATATAATTACATACAGTTATTGGATTTGGTGTTAAACTAGCTAGTTCACTGATTTTCTTCTATCTTGCTATTAAGCTTTTAAGAACTATTTAGCTTTTAATTGTCACATCAAGGGTACAAGTTTAATGGTGTGGTGTTTCTGAAAGCCTAGTTATATTTGGTTAGATTAAGGTGAGGGTCTATAACCCTGATATCCCATAATGAAATCGTAACATAGCATTTATAAGCTGATTTTCAATAATTTTGCTTATGAAATTGACAGCAAGTGAAATGCCTCATTGCCCTATACTTACCATATCCCTGTCAATCTATCTGAAATTGCTTTCTGCTTTATATTCAGCTCTGCAGCTGTGAAAATGTTGATGACATGTACAACACTGTTTCTTCGTTGTTGGCACAACTTACATATTCAACGGTAATATTTAACTTCTTGTTTTTTATATTTTCAATACGGTTAATATGGTTACTACCGAAATGAATGGCAACATATGTTCTTGACGTATAGCTGCAATGAATACCGATTACTATTCATCTATCAAATGCAGAAGGGTTTTTTCGGCTATGCCGACTAAAATATAGAAAAGTCACTAAACGAGTTAACGAGGGTCAAAGGATGCCATACATAATTTAGTGAGTTTTCCGCTCTTTGCATATTTTAGAGAACACTAACTTGTTTGACTGGAACAAACCAAATAACCAACTTGCCCAAATCAAGATCCTTAATGAACCTAAAAAACTAATCTTTCATTTTCCTTTTCAGAAATCAGTTTCTGTGTTTGTGTGTGTTAAATCGAATCATTTGAAACACGTTGAAACGGATGTTAATTATTCATTGGATTTATTTCCTCTGTGAGTTCATTTTCATTTATTATTAATCTGTTTTACCGTATTTCATTGTGCTAGAATAGGACAAGCTCAATAAAGCTTGCTAATATATGATAGGTGGTTTGAAAACAAAGTAGGTTAAGCTTGTTAATAAATTATGAGCATTTTCCTACATTGAAGGGATTTTATTTAGCTCTTAACTGAATACCACAGCTTTTACATAACTGTAATAAGCTTAATATTGAACAGAAGTAGGGTGCAAGGTCCAATCCAACAGACTACTTCTGTGCTAGAAGTATAGTTTGAAAATTAAAATCTAGTATTCACAGAATTTCCTCAAGTAAACCATTGCTGCTTTAATAAAGATTTTTCCAGTGTTCTCTGCCAATATAGTTCACTATGAATTTGAGATTGCATTGAAATTACATTAAAACGTTGTCACATAAATGTGAATGCCTCCTCACTTTCTCCCCTACTCCTTCTTTTCCACAATCCATATTCTTGAAAATTAAAGGAATTAAAATTTACTTTTAGATGTCTGCCTCTGATTCAATGTTTTAGGTTGTATAAAAATCTACTCTATGGGACATTGTAAGCCTTCAGTAAGTTGCTTCGAGCCTTATTTAGTTACTTAGCCCTGCACTTGGAATAATGTTTGAAAAAATGATAAGCAAATGGAATTTATAATATGCTAAATGCAATGCAAGCCGGTCAATGCAAATACCATGGCACTATCAAAGAGTTTAATGAATGTATTCATATATAATAAATCTTTATTCAAATGTATTATGGCAATCTTCTCCAGCATGGAAAATCATTATTATAACTATAAGCACAGATGGTTTACTATTAACAGACTGTGTATGGCTATATAGTAACATTATTATGTGAAATATACCTGATATGTGTTTTATTACCTAACCTAGTCTCTTTTTACCAGATCAATCAGACAGAGTGGTAATTGGAAAACTATAGAGTTAAAAGCCTCAGATGACCTCGTGAAAAGTTCTTTCTTTCAAGCTAATGACCAAGGTGATCAATAACTTACTTTCTTCACAGCAGGCTATCCATTTATTGATTTACTGCATGGATTTCTTACCCAAGGTGTCTGATACCTTCAAACTTGGTACCAAAGGGATGGCTTTGCTAACATAAAATATCAGCTTTTAATCTTTAATGTGGGATCAATTTCTTAACGGAATTTACTCGGTAATCCAAAATTTGATTCCCAGGAGTAATAATATTCTTGTACCATTGCTGTTATTGATTGGTAGTTCGAATACAATGGATTAAAAAGTTGTGAGGTGTTTTGTACTGTTTGTGCTTATATTCTACATATTTTTGGATGCCTTATTGGTATTTTTCCAAAGAAAACCTTCAAAGTTTACTTTGTACTACATGCTAGATTACTAAATATAGAATTCTGGATTGATTATGTCTGTGGAAAAGGGAAATGGTCTGCTACTTAATTCAATTCAGCTGTCAAATCATAGGTTGTTATGTATATCGCTGGATACAGCAATGAACATAATTTTTAACTACCATTCTACAGTATAAAACTGCACTGAATAGTGTGTAACTGTGCTGTATTATTTGCTTCCTGTTGGTTATACTTATATGAGTAGGTGATGATTTCATTTTCTACACGCTGTGATAACAATATACCATATCAGATACCCATATACGTAAAACTTTGAGATGATCAGGGTAGGCGAAGAACAATGCTATTAGAATTTGCGTGCTAGCTATCTTATTAAGTAAAGGAATAAAAAATTTGCAAACGCACATTCTCCCACTATAAATCGCAACCTGGTTTGCATGATTGCGTAATATATAGCTATCTATCCGCATGTACTTGTGAAACTAACCTAAGGAGAACGCTTTGATTGCATTTGTTTGGTGATAACATAGAAAAATATAGATATCTGGACATGTAGTTGGTAACAGCATGAGATATAACTTATCAGGAACAATATTGCTGATGGCTTAGTACACTTAATTTTTCTTTTTTCCAGTTCTTATTTTTCCCCTTCTTCTTGCAAACCATTCACTGTCAAGTGTCATCTTCGTATCAGGAGCAATTGGACATTTGCAGGACACTGGGCTATTGGAAATCCTCCACCACCATGTAAGACCGCTTCTATGGTATTTATATGTATCTAAGTGAACCAAAGGTAGTTGGGTCCATGTGGTCTATGTAGAAGAGTCCATACCTTAATATATGTACTGAATAAACACATTATGTATGTGTATTACTGTATACAAAATAATGGTATTATAATCTCTACAGTGTTCACTCTGTAGATATATAAGTAAACATGTTTCATATAATTAATGATAATTGAGTGTTGCTGGTCACACCAATCAGATATACCGATGTCATATATCTAAGCTATGCTATATTTAGCTAATGTCAAATCCTTAAGATTTCAATTGATATTTTTTGACACAGGATTTGGTCATCAATAAAATCCTTGTCTGCTGTGGAATCATCTGAACATGAATGTCATTTGAAAGATATATTTTAATTCTTAGTCATAGATATTGATTAGCTCTTGGAATAGCACAATGAACCTTTGTATTGTGATATTCAAAGGACATATAGATGTCATCGATTACATGCTAGTAGTGCCTGGTTTTATTCAATATGTAATTATATCTTGTATTTTCAATTTCACACAAAACACAGCATAAGAAATAAAAATACTAGGCAATAGTACTACTGCTATTCTATGTTCTTCATGCCAAGCAATACAAATCTTTGAAAAAATATGTCCGTTTATATCATATAAAATGTTGATATAATCTAAAATGCAACTTGATAATTTAATGTATCAATTATTATCAATTCACAAGATAAAGCCCAACACTGGAGATCCAAAATTGGGTTGCCAGCTCCCGCAGCAAGGAAGATGTATTGGTGTATATACATTGCACCACCTATCAGCATACGCATGTGCCAACGTTTATTTGTTCCATTATGTTGAAAAACTACGTAGAATGTTCCAACATTGGGAGAGGGCACACTATTTTTAATTTGTTATCACTACTTTACTTTTCCTTTAGAAATTTTATGCCAAGGGCAACTGAGGCCCTCTCAAGACTATGACACTGTATGCTCACTATTGATACCTATAGAAATGTATGTTGTTATCTGTTATTTTCAGGCAACGTCATGCTATGGACGTTTGTACAAACAAATTCTTAAGAGTTCAGAAGATGACAGTTATATTACTACAATGTTCCGGTTATGTGGTATAAATTTTCTTGTGTGAATAATTATGTCATGGTCTGTTACATATTATATTTTTTTTCAGCCAAACTTGGTGAAGAGAATGCTTATGAGATGCAAGCAAATGTTTCTGCTCACGTAAGTTTTACTCTGTTCTATCTTAATTCATTTATTTTTGAGGAATAAGTTAGTATTTTTTATGCAGCTAGCAGAGATAACTACAAGTGAAAAATGTTGTTTGTTACTTGCTGCATGGGATATTGGACATTTCATCTGCCAAGTGGTCGGGAACAAACAGCTGGAGTTTGAATATTATTACCCGGTATAGTTTTGATATATGTGTTTGGTATTTGTTGGGTAAGGGAGTTTTCCAGAATTTTAATAAATAAGCCTTGATCACAGTTAACATTATAAGAAAATTAGAAATAGTTATCTCCATGGGCCATCAAGAGGTAATCTTCATATTATCGATATATATATATGGAAGAAAAGTTGTATTGTGTATATTTGTACAATATCCTGGCTCAGTTCATGAAGACATTACTTTTTCCGAAAAGATAAAAATGGTATGATACAATCCATGAATAACTAGTAAAGCAACCAAGCCATTTGACTTTGTTCAAGCATGTTTTTTGGATCTGGACTTTCGTGCTATATTTGATAACTGGGTTTTGTAGAAACTGATACAAAATTTATATTAATAGTTTTCTGATGTTATTTTTAGCTGAAAGGAGGTTTGTTTGGTAACATATGCAGAAGTCGACAACCTAAGATAACGCAGCAGTTTTCGCAAGTGAGTTGGATCTGTTTATGGAATATATATACAGTACTAAAGAATTATTACGGGACCTCAATCCGGCAATCATTCAGAACCAACGGTGCTGAAATATCAGTGACATGTAATGTCAACATGTGATGTTTATTGTCAACACTGCTTCAATGGATAGATATTATTCGACAACATAACTTCAATGCTCTTTATACGCGTCTATAGATATTTGAAAAATGTTTTTCGAACCGAAATCCTCCTCTGTCAGTGGGTGATATTACATTATTTCAGCAAGATATTTGTGTGCGCTATATATCACCATATACTTCCGTTAGAACACATGGTTTGTGGTATTTGCTAGGAGGCAAGATATTTATTTGTTATACACACACATAGCAAGTTACTAAAATCAAGCTTAAATTTAGAGTTGATTAAAGCTAATAAATTTCAATTAGAAGACATAAGCCTTGAAATAAAATTTAACCACTAGCACTAGATAATCTTCTATCGCTGGTCTATGGAATTAATCATCATCAACATTAGAATGCTAAGTCGTAATGTAATGAAGATTACATTAAGGTTTTCTTGTTCTACAAACGCAGTATTTACATAACCTCCTATGAGCTCAATGTGTTTTTTAAATGTTTACAGAGTGATATGCGTTAACTACGTGGAGTTCAAACTTTAATATTAGTACCAATATTTTCTTTATTAGTACTTATGATATTTCATTATCATGTAATGTGTACACAGGCACATGGCACATTACACTTCAATAAATGTAAACAGAAAATTTTAGAAGCTTTACTTGGTGCCTTCACTCAATTACTATTTTCTGGAAATTTTAGAATGAGCAAGACATACTCCGATCTCTCTTCAAAGTTCAAGTGAAAACTTTCATGTGCGTTCCGATATTTTCAAGTTCCTCAAAGGAAGTCGTGGCACTTGTCTGCGCTTGTAATAAAGCCAATGAGCAAAGGTAATTTCATTTAGTTACTAAACAGGTCGACAGCCTACGGACTAATTTAAACTAAATTTAAAGTATTTAAGTATTCAATTTTACCTTGTATCGATTCCAGGTACACAGTGACTGATATATCTAGTGCACAAACATGTCTGCGATATACATGGACCTTGCTGACTTCTTCGCTTGCTCTTCAAAAAGAAAGAAAACTCAAAGATGAGTGTCAGGCGATGTTGCAAATTGCAAGAAATCTTTTCACACATTTAGGTATAACTTGAATATGGCTATAAATACATATAGAGAATATTTGAAAAAAGCTCCCTAGATATTATTCAGGAGCTAGCGAGATTGCTTATGGTCACTGATGGAGTGATGATAGACCGAGGAGGCTACTATAACCTCGGTGGAGGTCACCATCATCTGCAGTGACCCCGCCGTAGCCGATGCCTTATTCAACAGCTGAGCGCGACTGTGAGCTGGTAAATTTGTCTTGCTCAATGACAGGGAGATGGCTCTTGCGAGGTGCGAACCCGCAATCCCTTGATTGTGAGACGTGCTAGCTTCTGCTGAGCTTATACATGAAATTGTTATTCACCACACAGCCATTAATGCACACAGCTCAAAGGCAACATTAACTACATCTTCTGTGCCTTTAATTCAAGGGTTTATCCACCTGGTATAACTGCGCCAGTAAAAAAATACAATATCCATTACTATTTTCCTTCCTATATTAGATGATGTCACTATTCTCCTTGGTGAAATTATTCAAGAAGCTAGAACACTTACTGATGCAGAAAGATGTTCCGTGTTTCTTGTCGATAAAGAATCGCAAGAACTTGTCGCGAAAGTATTTGATGGAATTATTACAGTTGATGAGGTATGAAATCTTTTCTTCATTGTGTTGGTTTTGTCAGGCATGTTTATTTGCAATGAAAACTACATTTGTGACAGTAGTACTTCAATTGTTGCTGTTTGTGTGAGAAGGCATAAATGTAAGCGAGTGCAAAAACTTAACTATTACTTAATAAGTTATTATAGCTCTGTGTCCTGTTTTTTGCATGGTTAAATGAGAAACCCCATCTAAGCTGTAGTAATTTTTTTTTGGTAAAGGATCCTATATCATTAGTTTTAAACCTTCCTGATTCCAGATAAAATCCTTGCAGTACGTCGAAATCAATATCGCTTATACTGGGTATCTGTGAATTCTCAATTGGAATAATATTTATTTAACTTAACTAATCATATGAATAATTTACAGACTACTAAAAATAAATGCTCTTAATGACCACTTATAACCATCTAAGCCACTTTTAGTTTTCGTGTATCTGGAATGTGACCCTCCCTCCCCTCTCCAACCTGCCTTGTTCTTCTAACTTTTGTACCTGGTTCTTAAGTTGTGGGCTAGGCCCTAGATATTAATTAGTACAGAGTATAAATTTCGAGAAACTTGCGTTAGAAGATTATCAATTTTTTATATGTTCATGTATCTGATTTTTTTTTTAAAACTTTTTAACCTTTACTTTCTTGTATTCATTTAGTCGTTAGATCCAAGACAATATGATTTTGAGGTAACGTGTGTTGGCTATGCAAGCTTTATTGAAAATTATTTTTTTGCTGATTGAATCTAATCAGATATCTTTGATTACGAGCACGAGTTTATCATCCGGTGGCATTTTTTAATAATTTTATTTCATTCTTTATTAACTGCTCATTCACAGCATTCTATAACCTAGTCACCCTCATGGTTCAATTTGACTAATTTTTGTTTAACTAACATGCAGCTACTTCTCTCATAATACTCCAATACTCCAGTCCTTCGTCATTAGAGAATTTGGAATATGGGTTTCTTTAAAGACTTTTACTTTACCTTTCTAATGAAGGTTTACCAGCAACACTCGCAATAAAATATACAGATAGCAATCGAAAGCAACTTTCCTTAAATGTTAGTACCAATAGTCAATTGTCCCAAAATAATTTTGGCACAGCCAATATCATTGCTATTAAAACTGTATTAGCATGCTTAAATATAATAAAAGTATGATTGCATTCTGCAAAGCTTTAGTTAAGGTTATATTCTATACTTTGAACTTAGATATGATAAACAAAGTGACCATATACAACACATTAGCATTAGCAATAATTATACTTACTTGGATCCTACATAGCTGGATTTTAGATCAAAATTTTCAGACAGAAATGCAAATTATACATGGGGTAATACATAGTATATACTTTACTCATGTTTTATTTTGATCACTGATGATGAAATGTCAATATTCTGACATTAGTAAAACTTAGTTTGTTAATATTAAATAGAAGAAAAAGGAGAAATCATGGCTTTCGGTCAGTATATCACATAGCTGTTCCTGCACATTTACTATACAGGTCCTCCTCACTTAACAACCAGGTTTTGCTCAAACGACCTGGTCGTGAAGTTAATTGGCCGGTAAACGAACTCCTTATATAGCAACCAGCGGACATACC
>QRAM01000328.1:11171-46624 GCA_013436055.1 Halocynthia roretzi
CAACTTATCAACTTTGTGTATATTTTTCCTTTTCACTGAACAACTCATTTACACTGTAGGTTTGTTTTAATTTTTCTAGTAGGTAGTCTTCAATTTGAAATGACATCACTAGAATTTTCATCTTTCTTACATAATAGATACCAGGGACTCTGTAAAACAATGCTATTTTCTTGTGTTTAAATAAAAAAGGGTCTGTTAGGCCTAGTCGCTATCAAAGATTCTGAAATAAATATTCTATCACCCAGCTGTGATAAAAGGTTTGAGTTTGTTTTTGGAATATTAACATATTCTTAAAAATGATATTCATATACATATTAACTGTAGCATATTTGATACATTAGTGCATCATTCAGATTTTCATCAAAATTCTACACATTATAAACGAGTAGAAGTGGGTGTATGCTTACATTTACCATGTAGTAGTAAGCGGTATCTTGGTATTTTATGTTTTTCTTTCTCATCCTGTATATAATTGATGTGCATTGCATGGTAATATGAAAATGAACCAATTTTCATGCTTCACAATTTATTCAGTGCAATAATTCATGTACAATGTTGGTGTGTTGCATGTCATTGGTAATAACAGTCAAGATTGCCAATAATTGCTTTATATATATTTAAACCGTGGTGCTGAAATGCTCATAGAGGTGGAAATTACATAGCTTCATCTTAGTGATACTACATTCTCATTCACATATATATATATATTTATATTCCATTGAATATCCAATTAAGTACACTCTGCTTATTACCCTAATGGCCCTAGCTCTACATATTCATAAAGTAGTTTCAAGTAGTGATCATCATTCCTGGTATTTCAGTCCAAGGCAAATGGCCTTCAACTATTTTAACCAAATTGTAAATATTATTAACCAGCACTCCCTAACTTCACTCTGGTGATAAGCAATTCTGTGAGAAATTGTGAGGAAATATTTTGAGTGCTTTTTTTGACACCTCTGATTTAAAGTACTGTAACACTAAACAGGCCTATATAGGTGGAAACTTAATCATGCAGATTGCCCTGTATAATTTGCAACAAATGTTGATGTATTGCATGTGTGTTTATGCTAAGTTAATAATAGGCTTCGATTGTAATTTTAAAATAGCATAAACACTGAGAGTCATCCACATGTCACTTATTTTAGTCGACACTCAATTCCCTTGTGAGATTCACTACATCATTTAAATCCTCAGTGATCTTATGAACAAGTTTTCTTAATCCTCTAAGAGCTTATTTTATTTACGTTTCGTCATCTTCAATAATTTCTTCTTTCAGGGAATGAATGAAGTCAGACTCCCATTGTCCCAAGGGATTGCTGGACATGTTGCTACAACAGGTGAGGTTTCACTGGTATAATACAAATTAACAGTAGTGTAGCACTTTAATTAGACACCCTTTGGACTTGCCCTAGTTTTGTTTTCTTATAGATTCCTGTAAATCATTGTCTGCTTGCAAGTATGAACATATCTTCCCCAACACATCTTGTATATACTTTGGCATCACAAGTGTTGAATGGATACAATACATAAAGACAATATAGAAATAACCAAATAACATCCATGTAACAGTTTATATATAGTTAATGTATATAACTTCAACTTGTATTTATTATATCAAAATCTTAAGCAATGTACTACACATTTCTAAACACTTGTTGTTCGTCAAGTCATTGTCAGTAAATTTGTTTCCCTGTCAGACGTATTCAATAATGCATTATCTCCAATATAGTAGTGATAATGCATAAATAGAGATGAACTTATTACTTTTCTACAATATAATTTCTAAATTTTGAATTCATGATGCTATATTCATTTTTATTTTCAAAGGTCAAACTCTTAATATCACTGATGCTTACTCTCATCCACTCTTCTACCGAGGCATTGATGAATCAACTGGTTTTAAAACCAGGTACCATACCTAATGTCTTTTCTACATGAGCTGAGCTCTACTCATAATTTCAAATCATTCTTTTGTTGCAGAAATATTCTCTGCTTTCCAATCAAAGACAGCGATGGAGGTGAGAATTAATTACTCATTCGTCTGATCTATGTGCTGCTTAAAATGAATCAGATTTAAAGTCTGTTTATTATGTTCAATAAATATTGGTTTCTTCTCCTTTTCAGTTGTTGTTGGTGTCTCTCAACTCTGCAATAAAATCAAAGGTATTAACATTAAAATCAATATTATTCAAAGGTATTACTCCTGAGTAGTTTACTTATATGAAGATAGAAATTTGTTTGAGCCCCCCCCCCCATGCATATTATTGACGAGATATGATTCATATAAACTACCCAGGACCTATCCGAGGATAGAAAGTCTGTTTGGTTTTATTCAAAAACTGTGGTCCCATGTCATGAGCTGTATGGGTAATGAAAAGGGATGGGTGGAATTCATTTCCTACATTCCAGGCCTTATGCTCTTATACTCACCTTAGCCTTCAGTCCCTTTCATGGACCGAGTACCTTGATAGAAATGTATCTAAAAATGGGGCCTCATAGTAGTTGGAACTACCTATTTGCTATTGTTTCAACGTAATGAATAAATATATTCGAATGTATTAAAAACTTGGCATGTGAATATCTAATCCAGGTTTAGAAAATAAAGTTTTCCGGTAAATATTTATTTGTTTTTCTCATCCTTGATGATGTCTTATTTTAATTTTTCAACTCATTCCAACTGCCTCTTAAAATGGATGGTTTCTAATATTCAGAGACAGGTTATTTGAATCCGTTTTCACCTTTAATATCCAGTTCCTGTTTAATCACCGTTTAAGATGACGTCAATTGTCACATTTATTAATGCAATATTGCTGAAATGCTACTCTAATTTCTGCACGTATACTCATATTGTATTGTGTATTGCGTTCAGGCCAGTCATTTACTCAGTATGACGTGGAGCTGGCAGATAGACTGTCTGTATTTTCCGGCATCTCGATATCGCACGTATGAATTTCCTTTTGCTTCATTCAATTTAAATACAATAACTTAATAGAGCTTCATTTAATTGCAGTCACTGCTTTATAAGCAAGTAATTGAAGCTCAGTGCAGAAGTCAATTGACGAATGAACTCATGACTTACCATATGAAGGTATGTTTATTGGTATTTTTTTATTTAGTGTGTGATTTCCAGTAGCTCCAGTTTCCAGTATTATGATTGTAAAGTTCTGAAAGTAGCGGTAGTTCTTGTATAGAAGTACCCACTCAACTTCATGGATAGGTTCTTGGATAATGTGACTAAGTGAAAGGACGTTAATCGTAGCTAATTTTACTAATATAGGCCGAATGATATAAACAGTGCAAGTTTAGCTCTCATTATCACGGGGATGAAGCAAAAAATGAAATTTGAAGGTAAAAATTCTACGGAGAAGTCTTACCAACACTTGATTCGAAACAATAACAAACAACGCGCTAGCAGTAGCATTCGTTTTCGAAAATTTTGGTACTGCTCTGGCTATTGTTAAACATGTTGCGACACAGTAGTGTGTCGCCTGCAGTGCATAGGTGTGTCGCGGACATTAAAATGTATTTATGTATCAGTATCTCTCATAAGGGATTGAATTAACCTATGGTTTGCTATCAAAACTGAATTGCTGTGTCCGCGAAATATGATTTTTTAAAAAGTGTGTTCACCATCTGGAAAAATTTGGAAAGCTCTGCATTAGATGATTATCGTATGCTACAATATTTTATTTTGACTTTCGTTATCATCAAGGTAATAACGAATCAACCCTAATCAGTTACATATGTAGTTTCATAGTTAAACTTGAAATTAGCTAAGTAGTTAGAAAAGTATGACTTTTACTTGTGTAAATATGGTACCAAGGATGATGTGTATTTGCAATATTACATGTTTACATCTTTCTATATGTGAAAATATGGTTTTAATTTATATATGAAATAAGCTAGAGATACGGTATTTATTTCCACTCTAATTTAACATTTAAAAATGTCTTCTTCTCTAGGTTAACAAAGAAGAAGTTGAGCATTGTCTCAGTCATCTTCCATCAGCTCTCACTCAACTTCATCCTGAGTTTGATAGTTTTAGTTATCCACCAAGATCTTTGGACGATGACTTGAAATGTATTGTAAGTTACTAATTGCATTAAAAATTTATTGAACTGCCATTTGTATATATTTGCACTTTGCATAATTTTTGAATGAATTGAGCGTTTTTGGCATTTGAAGATTTAATTAATTTAAGGGTTAATTAATCTAAAGACTGTAGGATAAATAAATAGATATATATTATTAGCTGGGTTACCTGCGTAATTCTTTACCGGAAAAGCTTGTATAAGTATATATCTCAATCCTTTTTTTGTCAAGAGTGATACTAAGTTTTTCAGCCCTGACCTGAGTTTCCTTTGTTTATGCATTATTTTGGGATGTATCAAGACCTCTGTTCTCTGTTTCAGATTAACGAGTTTCTGCTAAACTATACATTGCATAAGTTTTGAAAATTATGTTATTTAATATGCACAAACTATCCATTTATTTTCCAGGCAAGTGTACAGATGTACAATGATTTGGGTTTGACTTCCATGTTCCATTTATCAACACGAACTCTCATAAGATTCGTTTTGAAAGTAAAACAAGGATATCGGGATCCTCCGTATCATAACTGGGATCATGCATACTCTGTTGCTCATCATGCGTATCTACTTGCAAAGAATCTTGATTTATGCAATGTGTTTGGGTAAGATTTATAAACATTATGAACAGATTACCAAGCATGCATTTTTATTTCTTTACCTTTTTTATTTTTTATTTTGATAAGTGAACTTGAAGTCCTGGCTCTTCTCACTGCAAGTTTTTGTCACGATCTTGATCACAGAGGGACCAACAATGCTTTCCAAGTGTCTTCTGTAAGTTAAGTAGTCTGTCTATGTGATTATTATCTGTGCTCTGCCTTTCTTTTATCCAAATGCTTGATATGATGAAGTATAATTTTCTTATTTTTAGAAATCAACACTTGCCGCACTGTATAGTTCAGAGGGTTCAGTTCTTGAGGTAGGTTTATTGGCTTATTTAATTATTATTAAGTGACTGTATCTATGTTATGTTAATGATGATCATTTCTCTTTCAGAGACATCATTTTGCTCAAGCGATGTGCATTCTCAATTCAGGTTCATGCAACATCTTTGAAAATATGAGCAAAACTGTAAGTATATATAAACTGTTTCCGTCTGTCTCTCTGTCCTTTCTGTTGGCGAAGGATCTGTGACAGATTAAAACGATGCCTTATATCATCACTCGTGTTACAGCAATACAAAATAGTTTCAGTCATTTTGTGAAAAAAATGCAATAAAGAATATTGAATAACTGCGCATTTTCATCTCAATAAATAAAATAAAGTGGGCCGAATTGAAAATTACTTGAATATTCCCGTCTTTTTTAATGAGACGCTCATTTTAAGTCTGGTAAAGGGTTTCCAGGTCGCTCTATTAGTAGGACAAGATATAACTCTGACCAGCTATTGTAATCCTTGTTTCTATACAGGATTATGTTCGAGTGATAGACCTTGTTAAAGACATCATCCTTGCTACTGATCTTGCTCATCATCTCAGAATTCTTCCCAAGTTGGAAGAAATATCAAAATCTAGAGTAAATCCTGTGAATTATACGGCAGATCAGAAAGCTCTGATGCTTGATCTTTGTATGACCGCCTGCGACCTTTCTGATCAAACTAAGGATTGGACGAATACAAAGAATACTGCGGTACTATACCATATTCCTGTATTTGATATGTAATTATGTGAAAGCTAGACTGTTAAGTAGTGGTAGAATCCACTAAGTCCTGGCACTCCTAAAACTCAATTTAGTTATATTGTGTTTTCTAGTTAGGTAAAATATTATACTTTTTTTTCAGAAACTTGTGTACAAGGAGTTTTTCCACCAGGGTGATATTGTAAGTATGATTTATATTTAATGTTTATTTTTAATACATACAGTAAAATCTAGTTACTTCGATATCGGGCTCAGCTCAGAATTCCGGATAGCTTGTACTTTATGTGATTGTTCCTAACAAAACCCTGTGATGTTCAGATAACTCAATATAATTAACCTGGTTCCCTTGACTTCAAGCTTATGAGCTTTCGCTGTAATTACTTTTCAATGTCCATGTAATTATATAATATATTCTAGTATCACTATGATAGCCAAGTATATACATTTCTAATTCAAAAAGCTGTACTTTATTTGTAGGAAAAGTCAATGGGTAATCGACCAGCAGTTATCAACGATCGTGAGCGTGCCTGCGTGCCTGAACTTCAAATTAATTTCATGGAACACATTGCCGGCCCAGTATTTAGGTAAGCTGTTTGTCCAGGGGTCTAATGTCCAACCTGAAATGTTGTATTCGAAAAATTACGGCTAACATGAATGTATGGCTTACAGAAATACGACTCCTGTCATCTTTATATCACAGTTTTTAAAAATGCTGAATTTAAACAAGTCGAAACTGAAGAAACAATAACACTGTAGTGCAATAGTATGTAGATAATAAAATAGGATAAATAGGTGAGAGAAAGCACCAGCACAAGCTACAACAACCTTGATACAATGACTGCAATGTGAGTCAGTAGTGATCTGGCAATGCATGGATCAATCATTCCAAATTTGAGCAAATTGGCCTGCTGTGTACACATATTGAAATTACTCATCTTCTAACTGCACTGGTATTATCTTGAAATTCCTATAATCTACAGGGTGATGTCAACCGTGTTTCCAGCATGCCACGAAGTGAATGAGAATTTCGAGTCGAACATAACTCGATGGAAACTCGTCGAAAAGAAATGCAAATTTCTTCAACTTCCGAATACGAATAGTCTTGATTTTCTGACGGAAGAATTTGATCGAGAATTGTTTGAAACGAATGAAGGTTCAAACGAGACTGCGGCTGTTTAACTGATCATTTTTTACATCTCTGGAGATGATTACAACATTTTCCTCTTCATCTCGCTCTGCTATTCTCAGCGTTATACAGGGAAATAAAAGTTTTCTATTCACCATGAAACTAATTAACATTAAATATGCACTAAGAACCAGGGCACAGTAGTGTTTGTTTTAATCACTACATTATCGGTAATGTCAAGAGTTACATAGATATATCTTGGATATCCTTTATGCAAAGGGATAAACCTTTAAACCTGGTTACGGTACTACTTATAATGTATGTGGGGTCATTTATTGACATGATGTTCACTACATTCCAGTCATAGTTTAAACCTCTATTACGTATATTATTTATTCCTATATTATATCTTATATATTGATTTATGTAACTCTGTAATTCTTCTTTATAATCCACCAGGTTAATTGTTATTCTCTTACTGTTCAACAACGTTTCATTCTTCCATTCAAACAAGGTCTGTTATTTTTTCTCAGTTCTTTCATCTGCAATAACTTCAAAAGTTCCAAGAACAAATATTTTAAACCTGCCTCAGTGAGTTATTTACAAATTTATTCCAATATTTGGAATCCTATATTCAAATTGCTTTGGGCAAAATGTTTTACATTTGTACTGTTTTTCTTTGTATACCGAGGATTTTTCTTGGTAAAAAACAGTATTTCTAATACTACCAACTCAACAACTAAGTCTACTTACTTTAATTTTCTACCCTGCATACCCTCCAGGCCAGCGTCTGCTTCCTGTTTGATAACACGCATTCGGGTGTAAGGTTATATGTGAAAGTTATGTCCGGGATATTTCACACAAGAGCTAATGTGGTAAAATGGTTTTCTTTATTTATATTTATTTTAACTGGTTTGTATCTGATATTCATTGTATTGTACTATTTAAAAAATTTGATTGCTATTTAAGCAAATTCCTTTGCCTTCTTTTAAGATATTATCTGTGGAATGTTGTTTACGTATGAACTCTCGTTACAGTTGTGTCCTCCTCTGTACAATTGAGCTCTCCTCCTGACTTTGAAGGTTTCTTATGTAGAAAGGGAATTGTTATGTCTACTTGTGCTGTAATTTTCAAAATTCTCTGAAATGTAAATCTCCTTAATGTATTTATGTGAGAATTATTCAATAGAAAACTATATATTTTTATTAGTTTAGGTTCATGGATTCATATGAACATTTATATGGTCGAATCCAGAAATAGTAAACACCGTGAGCCCAGAAGAATTGTTCTTTTTTATGATCCTTTCTTATTATAATCAAGACTACTAATGTGAATATAATTCACCAGAAGTGAAGGACAATAGGTTTCCGAATAATTTTTACTGTTGTATCATTGTATAATTTATTTCGGCATCCAACAGGCTTCATTGTTTTATTGGTATGAACCCCAGTTTGTATTCACATAATTAACAGTAACACTGTGTGAATGAATTTTGTATCAAAAACTACATGTTGAATTGCTCTCGTTAGCTATTATTTTAACAATATTAATGAAGTTGGGAAAATATATCACTGTTATTCTGCACTGAATATTATTATTGGTTCTTATCTATCTTCTAGGGGGGAAATCTGCCATACAAAATGTTCATGCTCATGAAATGATCTCAAGCATAAATACAGGCTCTCAGAGGAATCTTATCATGGGATACAAATTTATTTAGGCCCTTCTTACCTTCTCCATCACTCATTTACAGCATTTACATTTGTAAGGCTTAAAAGGGTATTGAAGATGAGAGGAGGGGAGTGGAGTGCAGGGCACTCTTCCCGAAAAAAAAAACAGGAGTTAAGTTTTAGAACTCTTGTCTTAGGACCTTATGCATGATAAATTTGTTTGTGGTTCTGTAATACACAGCGAGTGTTGTTAAGTTTCTCAATGAGAACATGTCCCATATGTAGGCTTTATCAATATTTTTGTAGACACGAGTACCGTTGTGTTTTGGGAATAAGATTTGAAAAACATTCAAGGCGGGTGATGATACGTATGCAATGACGCATGACAATACACGTAACGTCGCTCCTCTTTTTTACGTTCTCCACCTTGTTGCAGAGTTTTATGCATGCGTTGCATCTCGTTAATACGCAAGGATGTTTGTTCAAATGAGTAAAATGCAATGCAACATTTATGAATTGTCAATTAATACCTTTTTTTTCAGCGGAACCGGTAAATAAATAATGATCGAAACGCGTTTTGGAACCAACTCAACACTCTATATTATCCATTCCGCTTGAATGCGTTCCTGAGCGGGTGGCGTGATTATTTTGTTTCCGTAAACAGCAACCACGCCGATGTAGTGATCACAAACTGAAGAAAAAGTGCAAATTGGGGCGGGTTTACCCAGCCAGATAACCTTCGTTGTCAGTATTTCGCATGCATTCACTATTCATGCATAAAGAGTAATTAGAAACATTTAGGTAACAGTCTTAACGTCTAAACATCTAAAACGTATTGCGCTTCTTTCTGTAGAGTAAACCTTCACCCCTGATAATGTTCATTTTGTTTAGAAATATAATACCTGTAGATCATATATTTGTGGCAGCGTCAATGTATCCTTAGAAAGTGTAGGAAAGCAATATCATCTTGTAAATATGGACATAAATTTCGCATTATGTTTACTGTGGTGGATTCTGTATTTCAATTTAATTTATTCTACTTCAGATGTCGGTGAGTGGTCTTTTCTATTTTTCAAACTATCTTTTATGTATCTAGTAGCTCGTTTAAAATTATAAAATGCATCAAGAGTATATATCCCAATTGTTTAAGCCTGGGTACCTCCTTTTTTAGTAGTAGTTTGGTAATGTGGTCTTTCAAGAAAACCTGGTTCAGTTTGGGTGGGGGTATAATTGGTTTTGACTCACCCTCAGCAAACCTATTGTGTACCTCATGCGTCATGAGCCTCATGTAACCTGATTTGTTTATATTCACATAATAATAAAGTAAATCACGTGCATCAGTACTGCTCGATTATTTATAGTGTTTTGCGTCAGTGTGATATTTCACCTCTGCAGGGTGGTCCCTTTGTATGCACACACACACACACATTATCATTTGCTCGTTGGGTTATGGATATGCTCAAGATTTCCAAATAGGTGCACGGTTAGAACCTATTATGTAAATATCGGTTTCATGTGGCAGTGTTGACATTTTCAACTAGCTCACCTTCTCTGCTGTACAAAAATTAAAAAACAGGATATATATATATATCTTCTAATCAGATTTGATCCTTCTTCTTTCAGATTCCACATATATATGTAACGAAGCAACAAAAAAGTTTCGCTGTGGTAGTGGCGAATGTATTTCAATCCTTGCGAAATGTGATTTTAAATTTGACTGCGACGATCTATCAGATGAAAAAGATTGCGGTATGTAAAAAAAAAGTTTTTCTTCATTAAACATTTCATGTATAGAAATATTCACCTATTTAGATGAATAGAAGTTGCACCTATCTTCAATAAATATATTCAGAGATGCAGCTTATATATGGAGATAAGAAATCTTATGCCAGCAGGCATATACTATACCATATACCCGACTATTGCAGTCTCATTTTCCATTTAAATTTCATAGGATATTGTATTAAGTCAAAATATGAGACATTATACTCCAGTAAATATGATATGTGCCCTCCATGTTGAAACAAACACATTTAGGTTCAGGCTATTCGAAATGGTTCAAAATGAGGTATATTGGGGAATGATTTTTTGTGATCCTATCTTTCTATCACAGAAATGAATCAAGTTAAAATAATACAAAATATTTTACATTTAGATCGACCTCCATGCAACAATTCAACGCAGTTTGAATGCACTAACCGTAAATGCATTGCAAAAGAAGATTTGTGTGACAGATTTGATGACTGTTATGATAATTCAGATGAGACACATCCTGATTGTTGTGAGTACTATCATATTATCACGCTATTTTAGGCGATATAATGGCTTAAAAATCTGCTTGAACATACTCTAAACTATTTTGGCACCACATGTTTTCCTAGAAGTAGGGGCCATCCGATTTTTTTCAGGAGGGAAAACCTTTGAAAATAGTTTCATAAAGAGTTAATTGTGAGGGCTAGTGAGTTACCAAGAATTCCTTCAGGGAGTCAATGGTGTAAAAAGTTTGAAGATCCTTATTATATTTTCAGTAGGATGATGATGAGAATTTTATTATTTTTATAGCTATGAAGACTTCACCTCAATTGAACTATTTATTTCATCAACCACATTGTTATTTATTCATATATACTTTAATTACCATCCCCTATTGCCTGACACTCTGGGTTATTTACTTCTAGTAATATACCTGTCTCCATCAAGTCCAATTGCCAACTTTCAATTTCATTAGTTTTTCTGTATCTTGTATATCTTCATCCTATCTGAGTATGAAATTACCAAGCATAGTTTTTCACTGAAAATTCATATTCATTCATACATACCGTTTTGTTTCAGTAAATAAAACCTGCACACCAACACAGTTCCAGTGCCAAGGCTCACAGATTTGCAATCCGCTCGCTTGGAAATGTGATGATGATATTGATTGTGAACATGGAGATGATGAACAAAATTGTAAACCTGTATGAGAAGTTTTTATAATATTTTAGAGCTTAGTAGAGAACTGCCCTTTGTGTGGATAATGTTTTAGAGCAATATTCCCACTATCCTGTAATGCTGTACAAGCATTGTATTTGTTGTTTACCATAGTTGCACGCTAATCTTGGATGAGTTTTGTTAAATTTTATTGTAAAGCTGAACCTTTTCTATAATAGGATAATTACGTCAAAATATTGATGATCAGTTTTGTGACAATGAGATAAAAAATATGTAACATAATTATCCTATCACACAAGATATTGTGTAGATATATTTTTATCTATTACATATCAAACAAAAATTTGTGAATCATGAACAGCAGGCATTGACTGTAAAAGCTTTTTAAATAAGATTGACTGACTGCATTGCAGTGCTATTACTAGTATATATTGAGTCCTAAAATAATAGGTAAACCATAATTTTCTAGCAAGCAACTTTGTTATGTTTGGTCCTTGCTAGTCTCATGGGAATCAAAACTTGTCATTGCCATAGGTTTTCATTTCATGTTTGTCTTGTAGATCTAATATTTAACTAGTGAGAGACTAAAGTCTGATTTGATGGTCACACTTTGTTGTTTAAGATTGATTACTCAGTGTCTTGGCAAAGTAAATATATTTGTAAAAGTAAAGTTTGCTTTCTTGAGACATTCTTAAGTTACCTCTTTATGCTCGGACATAACCTCTAGTTTGCTTTCTTATCGGTGAAGGGTTTGAATGCAAAGAGAGAACGTGATTTATCACCATAATTACTCACTTATTTTTATGCAATGGTAATTTGTTCTTTATATAACCTAAGTTGCTCAGGAAGTTAACTGTGTATTGTATTTAATGGAAATCTAATAATTTTTAATGAATTCTAATAGACTCCCCCAGTATTGCTAAGGTAAAAAATATCTCATAGGACTCTTACGCTATGTATCAGAAATACTGCAGCTATAAGTAGTAATTATTTGTTCTATTACTCGGATATCTCTGACACCACACTCCATGCACAACTTCAGCTTTCTAGTGTGAATGGTTTGACCAGCCATAGCCTTTGGACAACCACAAATCAATACTCCGTTATTTAGAAAAAGATTTCTTATGTACAAGAAATGCATACCCATTGCATGCCTACTAATGACCGGCTCTTCTTTTTGATTTCACAGAAAATATGCTCCGAAGATCAGTTTAAATGTGAAAGCGGTACATGCATTGACATCAAATGGAAATGTGATGAGGAAGATGATTGCAGAGATGGATCTGATGAAAAAGGATGCATATATGAAACATGTAAAGGTAAATGTCTTCAACATTTGGTTTATGCAAGTCTCCTATATTATTGGTTATTAACTTCTTGAACAACTTTGATGTGTATTCCCTAAAGATTCCACATACTGTATGTAATTGTGTGAGTCTTACTTTGGTCTGTAAAAAACTCCCCACTTAACGACCTGGTATTGTCATGTATTGTTGAATTTCTATTTTTTTGCAGCAGGTGCAGAGTTCAAGTGTACAAGACATCATCAATGCATTCCTCATTCATGGAGATGTGATAATGCTGTTGACTGTATTGATAAATCAGATGAATTAAATTGTACTTCAACACCACCTAAGTATGAAATACTTTCTTTAACTGACAATATGTCATCAATTTAATGTAAATCAATGACATCCAGCTGCTATCTATGAATACAACAAAAACATTCTACTTGGTATTTATCTAACTCTATGGAAGGGTTTCCCAATGGTCAGTATGGACCCCTATGTGTCCATGCGACTGTAAAAGGTATTAGGGGTCTGGGGGTTTGATAGGACTTTAGGTGTTAAGACACTGACAGTGTAAGATATTGTGGAAATCATATATGAATATATACTTGATAGTGTAGGTTATTTAAGGATCAAATGACATAGGTGTTTCCACTGTCTATCATTATATGTGTTTTAAAGCTCACATCAATTTCAGCAGCGAATATGGTCTGTTAGAAATATATACAATGTAGTGATCGGTGTAGAGATCAGGGCAATATAAAAAAGAGTGCAATCAATTCCATAGATTTCGATAGATTTTCGATTTGGTTGATACGGGTTCAGATGTTCTCGTAGGAGTCTGCGATACCTATTTAACCCTGGTCTATCTAATTATTATTTTCGACAGATGTCCGTCAAGTTATATTCCATGTAACAGTGGTACACCACGTTGTATACTCCCGAGTTGGAAATGCGATGGTAATCTTGATTGCAGTGATGGCTCAGATGAATTGCATTGTGGTAAAAATTTATCTTTTAATGAAAAAATTGCATTTTTCTTTATTATCTGTGCATTTGATTCAATTATACAACGTTAAAAAAACTTAATATTCATGGTTTAACGCATAACTATATTCGGATGTTGTTTTGGACTAACTATGTTCTTTCACACTTGGGATTTTGAATTAGAGAGAATATTTCCCAAGGGATTGGGATCATATTGGTACATTAAAACGGTTGAAATACTGAAGTGGATGAACTTTCGTGACCCCAGCAGATGAATTGTTATTCATGCATTTACATCTAGACACTGCAGTGGTCCCCTAAACTCAAGAGGGTATGTATATTATTTGGAATGCACCTTTTAATTCAAATAAGTTTGGAAAGAAGGGAAAGTCATTTTGACATTTGGTGGAAGGGGAATGAGGCTGATTCGTTTGTTCATGTCAAGTGATAAAAAAGTATATTGTAACCTTAAACTATGCTTTTCATCCATGCAGAGAACATACTTAACGATTGTCCGGACGGTGAAAAACTTTGTGATAATCGACGACAGTGCGTTTCAGAAGATAAGTTTTGTGATGGGGTCAGAGATTGTGTTGATAAGTCCGATGAAAATCGGTGCAAAGGTATTACATTAAACAGTTCGTTCTCTGTTCATTGGCATAGATGATCTCAAATCTAAGTAGGTATATATGTTACAGTATGATTGTTATACTATTGATTTAGTAGAAGTTTTTGTCAGGTATTCCATGTAATTCTTAGGATTTTAATGTTAAGGTTAGGTCGCAATCCCTGGCGAAAAAGGGTTTTCATGATATTATCTTATATTTTTATGGATTCCATGAATTCACTAGTTACACAATGTAACTGAAACATATATGCATAAGATATATGGAGTGCCGATGCTGACCACCGATTTCATGGCAACACATTGCCCAGCAATGAAATCCGAACTAATACTGATAATCGAATTTAATAAAAAATTCCCGATTTATACTTTGTATAAAACCTGATGTTCAATGTTTTCCAGATTCCACAGCTCTGAACTCAGACTGTCCACTCGACACTCACTATCGTTGTAAAGGCGACAAAAATGTTTGCATACGATTGAAATCATTTTGTGACGGTACTGTCGATTGTGTCGAAGGTGAAGATGAAAAAAAAGGATCACATTTCTGTGGTAAGTGGTCACTATGGTTTCTATTTCACACAGCCACTCTTTTGCACGAATCGGTCATAAGTCGATTTGGATATAACTCGGTAGTATGTCAACATCGTGGGGTTAGCAATGGAAAATAGAGAGCAAACTTTGCGAGGGTTTTTAGTGAGAAAGTGGTGTTAGCTGTGTTGGTGAGTCAGATACCTGTGATACCTCATGATACTCACTATCATGTGGTCCCCATCTACGAGGACTTGTTTGCGCCACATGTCACATGATTTTTCATTACTTTACCTTTTTGATGTGGCCGTAAGTATGTCAACACCTATTATTGTAGTTGACTTTATGTTTCTGATAATCTTTACTTGTCTCATTTCTAGACTATGATGAATGTGAAGCCTTCAATGGAAACTGTTCAGATATATGTCAAGACAGAAAGTTTGGTTATCAGTGCTCATGTCCTGAAGGTTACAAACTGATCAATGGTACAACATGTATGGGTAAGTGGTTGATTTGCCAGATATTCCCAAGAATATACTTCTGTTAATAATATGGACACATTGAACACAAGGAAGACTTGCCATGTAATAGTAAAGATAATTAGATATGAATTTAGGTTGAAAGGTTTAAACACGAGCTATAATTTGCAAGAGCCGCTTACATTTCATGAGTTATGTGGACGTAATGCAGTGTCTTCAAAACTACAATAACATTTTATTCATTGTGTTAGGGTTTATTTAATACTAAGGATTTACCAGTGGCCTATATATATATACCATTGATATTTCAATCTTCTCTTAATAGATATGATTGTGGTGTTGAATTTTTCCTTTAGTTTTCATTCACAGGAAGCTGTGTGTGGGTTGTATTAAGATTATATAAGATATTAATGACTGTTTAGTATAGACCAGTATAGAACAATAAATGTATAAATATGAAACAATATCCACTAGAAATTCATGATATGAACTAATTTTTCTTTATGCATTTCCCCACCACAATCTTATTCATAGGTTGATTTTGAAGGGTTCAGGGAGATGGTTTGAAATACTCAGTCTCAACTGCACTTCATTTTATTGTACATTATCCGGATTATCCGAATCCCATGTATGTAAATAGAGAACTGTCATCCGAATCGGTCATTATCAGAGTCCATTTTTTAACAAGATTTGAATATTATAATAAAACACTGAAACTAATTTGATAAACAACTGGCTAATCGTATCCTTTGCAATCACAGTAGCCAGTGTTGGTTTTAAAGCAACGTCCGTTGTAGAATTGTTGCATCATATATTTCCATTATCCTTAAAATCAGTTTTATGTAAATATATATTACCATTATTATACAAAGAAGTGATTTTAGAATGATATATATTAACATGAATAGGATTTTGGTTGATAAGTAGTTTAGAGGCTAAAAATTCGAACCTCTACAAGTACTGTAGGGTATACTGTACTGTAATTCACTTTCCCCGTTTACCGTGATATGTATCTCACTCGAGAATCACTGAAAAGGAGAACACTCAACAAGTTGCAAAATATATCTGTAAATTAACTAAAATTAAAATCAGAACTTAAAATATATAAATCAGAACTTAATTTTTGGTTACATCTCTGTAGCATCTACTTAGCTTAAACTAGATAAATTTTTGTTGCAGATATTGACGAGTGTGAAACAGACTCTTCTACGTGTGACCAGGGTTGTCTAAATTTTTCCGGCAAATACAAATGTTTTTGCTACGCTGGATATTTGGTGGACGCTGCAACAATGAAATGTAAACCTTCAGAAATAAATCAAATCTCTTTGCTTGTTGCCGATAAAACATCAATTGCAAAAATCAACCTCCACAGGTTAATATTTTTGCTCTGTGTTAAAATGGTATTCAACCTTATTTCTCCATGTGGTAAAATATCTGAAATATGTAGTTAGATGGTTATTTATAGATTTGGAATTCCATAAGGTACCATAAAGTACATGGTGTAGGTGTCCAGTATACCCTTAATTACCCGAACCCTGTTCATCCAAATGAGCCCAATAAACGATTAAAAAGTTTGAACAACCCATTTGAAGAATAGCTGAGTAATCGTAACCGTCTCGATCGCAGTAGCCAGTGTTGAGGGGGGTCGTTGCACAATAGCGACACTTGATTGATCATGATAAAAGGGAGCACAATAAAAATGATGTGATTTTAGATTGATATATATATTGACATCAATATGTTTAGTGGCAGTACAGGAGTCATATTGTAAGGGCTGAAAATTCTATTGAAAATTATACAGTATTTGAATACTTTCTGTGAAGCCACTTTACCCATTCCTAAGGACAAAGGCTGTTTTGAATCACATGATTTCTTTTATTCTTCAATTTTTATATTTCAGTGAAACGTTTCATGAGGTTGTGCTATCGGACATTAGTAAACCATCTGCAATCGCAATTGATCAAGACAAACACATCGTTTATTGGACTGATATTAAAAATGAAAAGATATTAAGGTAATACTTCATTTTCATTTAGGTGTTCCTCAATATTTAAAAATACATCTATATGACTTATCTCTATCTTTTATTAAATCATTTTGAAAATAGAGAAAAAATATCATAAAATAGACAAATTAGAGGTAAATTTTCTTGTTCTGAAGTAGCAAGTATGACCAATGGTCTACAGAGGTTTCTAGAAAATGATGGTCCATAATCAGGAAAAGATTGCAATAGATCATGATGTTTGACTCCAGAACCCCTGGGATCCACAGTGCGATTACAGGGGGTCCAAAAAAATGTTAAATTATATTAAAATGGTTCCTTTCATGAAAGTTGTTGGATAAACTGAAATATCCTTGTACGATTTTATCAAATACTAAGTACACTAAGATTAAGTAGTTATATTAAGCAGCAAGTAGTAGAATTTGACCATCCCAAAAAAAATCCTCAGCGAAAAAAGGTTGTGAAATGGGTACTTTTTCTTTGGCTGATTTGTCTCGTGCAGTATTAGCATTACTAAATATACGGGAGATATAGCTTTTATTTCTCAATATTGAATGGTATAGCCCAAACTACTGTCAACTTGATCCTTTAACCATTATATTCCCTATTCCTTTGGGTGTATTATACCTCGCACTATTCCTTATAATACAATATCAAATAACTGTTTCAAACATTCAGAATTACCAATAACTTCTATTTAAGGTCAGAGATTTTGCCCCTAAAGAAAGCAAAGAAACTGGGAAAGAAAGAAATTCTGCTTGATACGGATATCAACACTCCAAATGGTATCACGATTGATTGGACTCACCAGCACCTCTACTGGACGGATTCCTTCTACAAAACTGTCTTTGTGTCGTACTTGAATGGTTCTTATCCAAAGACCTTATTTGAAGTCCAGGCAAATTATCTCAGTGGTATTGCTGTACATCCACAAAATGGGTAAAAATCTACCTATGTCACTTTGGTGTCTAGTGATTATTTACAACAAACAGTGATTGTACTTTTCAAAGAAATATTGCATATATTAATATGGCACTTATGTGAGTCAAATATAAATGCATTTTTTTTGGTAAAAGTTTTTCAGGATAAATTCAAATGCAATGTGAATATCCATTATAATTGCCTTTAATTTTATTTTTTTCTTGCTGGATCTTGCCATAGGTCTGTTGTAATCTGAATATAATCTGAGTGTCTGGAACTTGTATTGCAATGTGGGTATGAATTCTCTAGATTGGATCCGATTCAACTTTCCTATTTTTTTTTTATATTCAGGTTCCTATTTGTCAGCATTTTATCGTTACTTTCTTCGAGCGGGATTAAGCGTTGTAGTATGGATGGATGCTGCTGCAAATATATTATCACAGAGAGTGGATCATGGCCAGTAACGTTAACCATAGGTAAGTCGCTGACATTTGAAATTAAACATTTGATCGAGATTTTGTTAGAAAATAAAGGAAGGGCTCCTGATGTGCTGTGTAATAACATATCTAGCAAGCATACCAAGCAAGTACACAAAAAGCCAGACTTGCATAACTGAATGCTGGTGAATCTCATTTATCTCTAGTGATTGTAAAATTGTATGTATATACAATTAATAACATATAAGGGATGTCTGATTGCATGTACATCCATGGTTCCATAACAATATAATATAAATCACAAAGTCCGATCTGAGAATGGGTTGTTTGCAGACGTATAGCATCTACCCGCGTGTGTTTGTAAATGAAGCGATTGAGCTGCAAGGGATAGTACAGTACATGTACAATATAATACATGCGTCATAATAAACACCTATGTCACTGGATTATGTACTTTATTTTCAATATACTGTTGACACCAATTGACTTTATTATGGTTACCGATATAATATTATTCCAATCTACTCCATTCTCTTTTAAATATATTTTTAGATATGAATGAAGATAGATTGTACTGGATTGATACAAGATTATCACTGCTTGCATCAAGCGATCTTAATGGGCAGCATCGTCAGAATGTATTTTATTCAACGAAATACATCTCCTCACCATCATCTATTTCTGCATTCTCAGGACAAAGTATTAAAAAATTAGGGTTGTTATCATTCCTGTATGTAGTCGGGCATGGGCTTCCACTGGTGGTGACAAATGGGGCAATTGCCTCACTATAGACCAGTGGTTTTCAACCTAGGGATCGCAAGATCATTGAGAAAAATAATAGTTAAAAGATAACTGTCAATCTGGCAGAATTTTAGGTTAAATTGGCGTAATTCTCGATACGCGAGAGTCAAAAAATTTTAAAAAAATTGCTGCATTGGATATGCTTTAAAATAAAAAATATTTAAGGTGGCTGTTAGGTTATATTTGGATGCTGTGATGGGTCACGGTACCAAAAAGGTTGAAAACCACTGCTCCAGACCGAAAACCATGTAAATACTGTGTTGTACTGGTAGTTCATGCATTCTTGCAGCTAGTTAATACAGTACTTAAAGATTTTACTTTGTTTAGTTTTATCAAGGCTAAATTATTAATTAATCTTACACCCAGAATATTAAATGGAAGATATAATGTATATATTAACTTATGATAGAGCAATCAAAGCCAAACTTTTGCAGTTGTTCTACAGTATAATAATAAGGACAGAATATTTGTCTTGAAAGGAAAATTTCTTACCACAGAGTCTCACAAATGAGTTAACTGATAGAATAAACAATATTCTTATTTATTTCTGTAGTATACTGGACTGAATTGGTTGATGGTTTGGTTCTCAACATTGACAAACGTGGAAAAGATTTGAGAGTTATCGATCGTCACATTCATCTTCCATCTGCAGTTGAAGTTTATCATCCAGGAATGCAAGTTAATAGTAAGAATGTTGCATCGTCTATTGCATCACTTAAGGCAAACTCCCATGCACTGTAAGGTGTCTTTCCGACCTACGAGAAACACCTTTTTTTAGTAATTTTTCACCTTATCATTTGATTATATACATAAAAGATAAACCTCATAGAATAGTATGTCCCTTATCTTTGACCAAATTGTTACCGGCCATCTGTGCCCGTGTTGCGCCTGTCTGTTAGGGTGCTCGCTTTGAAATTTTAACGAATATGAAAATGTAAAATCCATTCTTAGCTCACTGGCTACACAAAACTGGGCTGCCGTTTGCCGTTAGTTGGTCCGTCTTATAAATATACCATATTTATTAACTTATATTAACATATATTCTAAAAATGGATTCATATCTCAGATTATTTACCACTGATTGTTCGAAGCCTTGTATAACACTGGATCCAATTTCATTTCAGCAACAAATTATTGCCTTAATTCTCCTTGCAAATTCATGTGCCTTCCTCGTGCGATATCAGATGACGTGAACTCGCTCAGATACAGTTGTGTATGCCCAGATCATTATACGACCAAGCCTGATGATTTAAATGATTGTATAAAAAGTAAGTTCTCTTGTCTTAATACATCAAATATTAGTTTACATATGGTTTGAATCATGGATTCTGAAAGGCGAGAAAGGATATTGTGAAGGTTAAGTCAAGGCTACTGTAACAACTTTTGAACGCCATATACTTGTGCCAAGTGCCCAAATACAATCTAAGGGATTGAAAAAATACCCTTTGACTTGAAGGATTCAAGTGATAGATTGGGTATTATTACCATAATGCTGATAAGGCTTGATGTCTTATTCTTTCAAACCACCTCACACAAGAATAAATAGTGAATAATATCATTGTGTACTAAATAAACATAGCACATTTGGGCCATTCATCCAATAATCATGTGTGAAACAATTGAGAGCTAAATTAATAGTTTTATTTTTAGTCCATATCTTCTTAATGATAATATTCATTCTCACCTCAATTCTCTAACTCTAGTTAGTGGGTCCAAATCGTTTCTTTTCCATGTTTATACCGTGCCAGAACATTATGATTAAAATTATTAATTTAATAGTTGTTTGCCAGAATATTAATACTGCATGAATGCCTTCACTACATGTCATGGTTGTTGTTGGGAGCATTTGCATGTGGCAGTAACATTACACATCAATCAACAGTAACTTTATACAGGTGGAATCTTTTCATCTAGGCGAGCTTCTGGCTATTGCTGCACCAGAGAAAGTGTCCCCTTAAAGAATATCTTATGTTCGACCCCTAATTTTTTCAGCTCATTCAATTCCATCTCATCATGTAATTAAATGTAGGAACAAAGCTTACAAACAAGCTTTTTTATTATGTTATGTTATATAAAGCTTACCCTATCTTTTGGATGACTTCCTGAAGTGGATGAGTTCCTGTAAAAACAGATTTGGTCCCTTAACACTTGATCCACAAACTAATGGCGGGAGTTGCAAGATTAGAAAGGTTCAACCTGTAATTCAATTTATATAACAGTAATTTGCAGTGAACATGATTGTAATTTATAAAATAATTTTGCAATCATAGTTTAAGATTTCTAAATTTTTTGCAGGATTTAGAGATTTTTCTAGGTCTGGGTTTTTGATTTTACTGCAGTCAAGTTTGTTTTGAGAGTGCTAACTTTTTTTAACTTTGGATCTTTCTAATAATTGATATGAGTTGATGTCACCTGTATCGTATATATGAGTTAGACTTACTGGCATTATACATTTCATCTCTACATGATTGTTGAAATTGCTACTATGAAATCCAGTGGCATCAAATTACATTTCTTTCATTTATGAATTAACAGTAATGCCAACAAAGAATTCAACTAGTAATCAAAGTAAGAAATTTCTATTCAATATTCCTGCATGATATTTATTTACTAATGCTTTACTTAACCACATTATTAATATCTTGCAACAAAAAAAACCTAATTATGAAACTCTCGCATATCATGATTTATTTTAAACTCTGTGATATGTTGATCTGGTGATTAGGGAACTTGTGTAATCAAATTTCAGATGTTTAACATTGATTTACAATTAAAATACTAAGGGAAAAATTTGGTCCAAGTAAAGGCATCTGCTATTCAAAACATGATAGAAAGTGCAGTATAAATATTGTGGCTTTCATTGAAGTAGTGTTGTATTAGATCAGGGGTCTCAAACTCCTTTTTGGGGCCGAATGAAGATTTAAAGTTAATCCGAGGGCCGCAAGCCACAATAACAGACCTAATACTCATATTTTACGGTAACGATTACAATAGCACTCCGCTTACTGCAGGAGTTCTAATAAAACACTCCATTTTAATCGTATGTTAAAGATAAGTGGTAGCTAATACTTTTATTATTTTATAAAATACCGGATTAAATTTTGATTTACAACAACACGCACGTTGAATTAAAAATTCCAAAATACATCGCAGGCCGCGTGTTTGAGACCCCTGTATTAGATAATGACTTGTAAAGTAATCAATATAAGGCTACTATACTATATACATGTTGAAGAGGGGAGTAAGACCTGATGAAAACAGTAGTCTGGGGGTCATGATTCGACATCGTTACCTTCATTCAAAAAAGAACATACAATGACACGATCATAGTGTAGACACAGGTGCCCATTCATATATTCTGAGCGCTAGGTATTATTTTTAAGACACTTTAAGATATCGAATGAGCGTTCTGCACATTGCATGCTTCTACTAACTTTAGGTCATTTCCTTTATTTCATATTAATTGAGTTTGAATACTTAAGCAAACTAATAGAAATAATTTGCATGTTCATTTGCTTTCTTTGCACTAGCTGTAGCATATGCTAAAGATGCCTGATAAAAATTATGAATCTTTAGTTGTTATTATCAAAATATTATAGGACTTATTGTGGAGTACTTATAAAATATAATATATATTTCAGTTTACTGTTAATGGTATGCATTTGTCTCCTAGTCTCTTTATGTCCGTATAATACTATGTAACTCAAGTTAATCTGCTTTTAAAAAACAATAATTTTTATTTCGTTGAAGTATTTTAAAGGTTTTAAAGTGAGCAACAGCTCCTGAATAGGATTGCTGTAAACTGTTTCTATTTCCTAGTTATGACAAATATTTGCTTTTGATAGCTGTAACACTTCCTCCATCAACTCTCATAACTACATCTCCTGTGAGCAGCAGAAAAACTACAACTATGAAGATCACAACTACGAAAGCAAAGAAAATCACAGAAGCATCAACATTAGTAACCATTGTTGAACAAGAAATATCAACTCTAACAATGAATGCAAGTCATAGAGTTGATTCAATACCTCTACATGATGGTATGAGTGATGGTGTCAAAGTGTTTATCGCTCTGGGAGTCATAGGTAATTCCTAATTTCATTCTTGCATGAAGTTGTTAATATTTAACTGCTGGAAATATATAATAGTTATATGTAACTAATTTTACATATGGTTGCACTTGAACTCAAAATAATAGATTATAAGTGCTTGTGGGGTTTGTTTGTAACGACAAGAATGCCGTGACCTGATGTCTTTCTAGACATCGTTTTGTTCCCTTTAGTTATTATACCAGTAAGTTGTGACATGAAAAATCAATGCAGTGGCTGCAAGAGGAGGTAGCAAATTATGGATGTGGAATCACAGGAACCCAAAACCCATCAGAACAATTCCCTCCCGAGTTTTGACAAAATTGGGCTCTGTTGGAAGACAGCATTATGTTGTAATGGTTAATTCTCAATTTTCAATATATCCTTCAAAAACTTTTAATTTTTTCCATCAGCATTACTTGTGCTCTCCGTCGTCCTCACATGCTACATTTTGCGTTGGCACAAACAGAGGACCGAACGACAAAGCATGAACTTCAACAATCCAATCTATCGCAAAGTGTCAGAAAATTCTAGAAATGATTCTTATGCTGGTGAGTTTGTTTATGTGAGTGAATGTGTTTAGGTGAGTTTTTGAATTTATGAAAATTCACTACTAGAAATTACAGCTACGGTTCAACATTTTCCCCATGATAAGAGGTGCTTATTGCTACATAGTCGGTTTGAGATATTATGTTCATTGTTACATGGGTATAGGGAACTACATGTAATTGATTAACACAATCTAGAACTGAACGCTACAACAGTACAGCAAACAACAGTTGAACCCCAATCCAACAGACTAATAGGGGGGAGTCGTCGTCAGTTAAAGCCGTTTGTCCGCCGCAGCGACGAAAAGGGGCCGCATACTAAAGTAACGGTCTTGGTTCGCTTCACTCGGGAGTTCTAAACGTTATGACCAAATATTTACTCTAGCAGATTTTGTCCGTCGGATCGGGAATGCATTGCACCGGTCTCCGTTGAATCGAGGTTCAACTGTAACTGTAACTGTAACAGATTCCAATATTTTAAGCAATAGGAGACAATTATTCACATATCTGTAAACCAATTCAATCTCGTTTTTATTCATGTTTACAACTAGGTCTGGATGACAAAAGTTCGGATGATATATCTGCCATTGAACCGACAACTTCAAGTTTGACAGCAGAACTTGTATTGAATGAACAATTACCTGATTTAAACAGAGAAAGACGATATTCAAATGATTCAGTTGAAATTTTGCCTCTAAGAAATGGACATGCTTATTCTAAGGTGAGTTTCGACCTGGGTTTTCCCTGACCTGACGTATGTGCCAAATTTGGTGAAGATCCATTGATAAATGGCAATGTTACTCAAAGGCAAACAAAATTTTGCACATATTATATATATATACCTAAATATCTTTATTTTATATCTAGGTGAAAACAAATGAAGATCAGAATTCTCTCATGAAGTAAACAGGAATATGTTGAAAAACTGTTTTTTTAAAATTCAGCGGTCGGTCACTGCACCACATATGTCACACCATTTCTATTGTTCCCCACGTCAGCTTGAATGTTCCCGTGTAGCATTTATATGCAAGACATGACAATTTCGTTTCTCATTATGACTGGTTCCTATGACAACCGTCCACTAGCGAGCACTACAGACACTACTTTTACTCAATTCCCGTAATTAACTCTTTAAGTTCGGTGTGAAGTTTTTCGTGATGAGGACATTATAATCTATGCTTTTAGTTTCCGTCAGTTTTACTACCTTGCGTAAAATTTGTTCTTTTTATCAGCGCGTGTTTTATGTTTATCGGTATTAGCCTGGAACACTGGCTACATATTTGTAAAGATTCTTTTTCTCTTCAAAGTAATGTTTTTCTAAGTTCAATAAGCTTACAATTAATCGATAATAATAGTTACTCACCGAATGTATTTGTCAATTTCATGAGATTTTTATCTAATTCCTATTTTCATCCAATCCTCACTAAGTATGAGAATTCGAAAAAACATCCTCATCCCTCAATACTCAACTTACTGAATAATTAGAGATTATATTCACTGGAATCCATATTTTCTTGTCATTCACAGGATTGAGAGATTATTTTTATCAGATGGAGGCTACACTATTCTGTATTGCCACTTCCTTTTTGGGAACTTCTCTTGATTCCAAAGTGATGGGAAAACTTTAATTTTCAAATTGATTCTCAAACGTTAATAATATTAGTGCTGCGAACCAACCACTGACCACCAGCACAATCATAAGTAACTAGATGTGTTGGATTTGTTATTAGCATGCAACACTACTAAATGTACCTTTACCATCAACTGTATCTTTTGCATGTTATATTACCTTGTGTGTGTGGGGAGGGGAACAGTTCTTGTCTTTCCAGGTTCCTTGCATGTGTGACGAAGGAACTGGAACTTGTCATATAAGCAGGAATTCAAAATTTTTACTATATGCAAAAATAAATGAGAAATCATACTACAGCTTGACAAACTCAGCATTGTTTGATGCATCTCACATAACATCGTTCACTCATTAAGCCACTAGAACGTAAGCCTCTTTTTGCTTATATTACTCCACCACGTTTAACAGTATTGCGGTGCTTTCCATATGTACTTACTAATTTAAATACTTTACACAAGGTACTAAAAATAGTTGATAAATGCTGTGCTGGAGTGTGCTTTGATTTTCTGCTAATTTTACAATTTCAAGGTTCTATCAAAATAGGTATATGGATCGAACACTGTTTAAATATAATAAGTAATATATGGGAGTTGGGCTTCCACTCTAGATCTATACAAGCTCTTGTAAAGTATGATATATGTCTCCTTTCCAAAGTTTTTCAATATACATGAACTTTCCGGTACTATAAATATGAATTATTTCCATATTTGAAATAGTGAAACCGTGAAATTGTTTTTAAACACAAACATTTCAAAAACACCACAAACAGTAGGATATATTTAGTTTGTAAGCAGTGCACTGCTCTTAAAGCCATATTGAAAGCTTTGCTGGGCTACCCTCAAATGTGGGAAAAGTAGAAACCACAAGCAGTAGCATATTTATTTAAACTATGTGAGTGCACTGTTCCAATAAAGGAAAATATCCTAAATTTTAAGGGTAACTAGTGTTGAGCTGATGATATAGGTTTTATGTAATTATATTTCTGAATTGCTTGTATCTACTTTAATACTGTTTTCTCAGTTTATGCATGTGATGCTTTTCAGGTTTGTGTTTGATACCTTACATTGAGTAAGCTGTATATTAGGTATCTATGCGTGGTATATTCAGTATAGAAGATGGATGAAAAGAAAATTTCAGATTTAAGTAAAATCTTTGATATTTACTTGTGTTTAAGCCTCATAATTCAATTTGAAACTTGCATAATTCATATTTTAAATTACCACTTATTTTATGTGTTAAATTTACAGTCCAAAAATGTGATTTGTACATTAGTAATTTAATATACGTAGCAAATTCGTACTTAATTTGCAACAAATTTTTTTTGAACTGTGTTTATGAGCAATATTACTATTTGTTTCGCTTTTATTGCTTCTACCTATTTTATGTATTATCGAGGCCTAATAGATTGTACTTACCAATAATCCAATCCGTGTTAAAATAAAAATAATTGCGTTAGTTTTTCGCTAGTTGCCGATTGCTGAGTTCTGGAATATGAATGACCAAGGAAAAGATGGCATGTTTTCAGCTTAGGTAAGTTATTTATTCTAGCTTGACCTTGAAGAATCCCGTAAGAGATTGATATAATGAAATAGCTAGTGTCACAACCTTGAATCAAGGTGTTCTTTACCAGGAAGGAATTGTTCCAAAGGGAGGTATCGGGATCAGATTGTTAGAGTACTGACATGCACTTCCTTCAATCTGGCTTGGAATATGTGACTCTGCTTGCACTTCTGAGCTAGCCTCCTTGTTCAGAGCTGCTTAGAATACTACAAGATTGAAGTTGTTTATATGTTTAAATTATGAACTTCTTGTGACATCCCTTAATGTTATTGACATCTACTTTTAACTCACCTTACGCATCTGCACCATTCTGCTGATAGGCCCCCAACATTCCTTCCGTTGAACGTTGCAATTTCTGTCAAATTATTTTATTTGAAAAAACAAGCTTGAATTATATGAATTAAAAATAATAAATGTTAGGTGACAACACACTCTACTTAAATAATGTAACATTGAAAATGGACAGACTATTTGCAAAGCATAATAATTACAGCATTGCACAATTGCTTGAGAATGGTGTCTGTCATGCTTATGGCATTACAGAACCATCTTTCTTCATGATTACAATATGTATAAGTGATGGAAACATTTCCCCCAATAGGCCTTTTAATTCAAGCCGGCTCTGAGCTCATGCAGAAACTTTCAAGTAATTACTGACTCCTCCCAATAAATAACTACTTTTAAAATTATAATCCCTTTATATGTATTCTATAGTAGTGAAATTGAGAAAATAGTTCAGAACATTCGACAAGTTTCTTGATAATTGAATAATAACTTTAATATTCATTGAGTAGCTTGTGCCTATTATATCATCAAATGTATCTCCCCTGTTATTTTACATAGTCAACTGATAGTTTTATAGCAACAATTTTATTGATGCCTTGTGATGATGTTTTGAGATCTGAAGCGAATAGCATATATATTTTCGTATTGCTGGTATGGGACATAAAAATACAAGTGAGAAAACACAGGAAATACTTCAACAGTCTGTGGTTTTCAGTATTTTTTACAATAGTGTATTTCTTTCCTGAAATCATTCTTTATTTACACTACTCAGTAATAGGTCTGCTGTATTTACAATGGCATGCATAGCAGTTAATAACAAAGATTATCGAATTTTGTTTATTAGTTTTATAAGTATGTGTTGGATGGAGCCAGCTTTGATATCTCTCTTTCAATCATCTTTTTCTTTGTAAGAATGAACTTGGCTTGATCCTGTAAAAAGGTTAAAAATTATGAGAAATGTTTAGGAAGTCTCAGAGTGAGAATCTGGAGGTTTATGTTAGGAGTTACATACAGTGAACCATTGCTAAGTCATAATGCTTGAGGATCCTACTTATAATACAATACGACTCCTATCATCCTTAAATTGTAATATTTCTGAGGCAATTCCAACTTTTAAGAAATAACGTTACAACTAATAAGGTAATAGATATATATATAGTATAATAGTGAAGATGATGCAAATAGATATGTGAAAGGGTGCATTAGCATTTGCTTCCACAGCCATGACACAGTGACTACTAAGCGCGACAGCAGTGCTCAGACCAGTCATTTATAGTGACAAGGGATTATTTACTGTGTGTTCAAAGCAATCTATTCTGAACAGAATTAATTCGTATCAATGCATAGCAGTTGACGATATGTTTATAGCAATGCATAACAGTATGTGAATATTAATACATACGTGATTTCCATGTCGTACAGCAGCTTGTGCCTCCTTTGTAAGATTGTCAATTTCCGATTTCAGGTATTGCAAGTAATCTACAAAATTAATATCATGTTTCTTCAAATTTCAGATGTAAAGTTCAGCTGTAATTCAGTAGCTCGTATAAATGCAGAGGCAAGTATATCAGCTGGATATTGGATCAAATTCAAAGACGCAAGGAGTACAGTTGGCCAGTTATGTGGGTGGGTTTGACAGAACACAAGACAAGAAACACTTACTCTTCTTGGCATGGATCCCGCCACCATGAAGGTAATTTTTTGTTGTTGATATTTTAATTTGCACTGATTGCAGATGTTGTAAAGCAGATGATGGTGGTTGTTGTCCTTTCTGTTGGAAGCTCTGTATTTTTGCGTCCACCATTTTCTTTTCCAACGCCAAAACTTCGAGACTTCCGATTTTGAGTTCCTTTTTCCTGTAATGTATTAAGTAAGATCATTAATATTCGCATATGATAATATATAAACATAGGTTTCCTATTATATTTCCTGTTACTCTGCATAATACTGTATTTCACACGAATGAAGTAACGGAACTTGTAATTACTAATAAGATACCCTGTGGTTTTATTACATTAGCCAATTAGGAACAACTAGTAAAAAATGAGCCAGCAGTGATAAAAAGCCACTCTGTAATAGAACTTCAGCAATAACGTTACATTGTCCAGATTATAAGTTTGGGATTACAGTATGGAAATACAGAATTCCTCAATTTCAGAGTAAAACAAAGTCAGTAATGATATAATTGCTTTGAGAACTTACAATATATACTTGAGTTTTTTTTCTCAAAATTTCAATTCCCAAAATTAATAACTCGACTCGATAGTTGAGTCAGTTATATGAAAAGACCGATTTACTTATGGTTTTGTCTCAAATTTGTACTCAAGATCGCCTAACATCGAGTATATACATACAAAACCTCAAAACAGATTGAACACAGGGCAATATAAAAATAAACATCTGAATTATAATTTGAATAATAAAACAATACAAAATTATATCAAACAAGGCAAAACTACTAAGTACATTATTGCAAAGAAATAATTGCTAGTAACGAGCAGGCTTTAAATTGTATATGCAAAATCGATAATAAACAACACAAAGACAAAATGTGCATAAAATATAGTATTATAGTACAGTAGTAGTTTCATGGGAAATTCCTAACAATTTTATTCAGGCTATCTTGATTTTAAACAAAGAATTTAACAAAATAGTTTTAGGGTTTTTCAAATATCCAATATTTTAATCTCTCCACATATATAGCTATTTACATTACGTGTGAAGGATACATTTATTAGAAGTGAATTTGCCACATCAGCCCCTTAATATTAAGACTCCATTTAATGACAAGATAATGCATTACTACCATGACTATACTGTGAAATTTGCACTACTTTCAGTGACCTGAGGACAAATCTACTACAGTGCAGCTACACGAATACTTTGCGACACAAACGCAAATAAAATTAAGTTGAATGTAAATAAACTAATGATATAATTCACTACAGATGCATAAAATTAAACTTCCTTTTTTGCATTTTCATGAGTATTTCGTTGGACGGTCAAATCACGCAATTTCGCATATTTTCGAAGATTTACTGCAACGAAAATATAACACTACTTTAGAACACACTGCAACCGAAAAACAAAGCCTATATTTACTCTTACTGAATATATAAAACTATAGCATGTAACAGTCACCTAGCAATTTACAAAAGCAATGAAACTATACTATTTACTTATGTATGAAGTCACACCCAATATTTTGACTTGAAAAGAAGTTACGAAACTTTGATTTACGAAGATGAGACTGCCAGTGAGCATTCCGGGTTATTTAACAGCTCTACTTATAGGAGAATCCATGTAAAAGTCCACCCCTGGTATTTTTTGAAGCAAGGTACAAAAACTCTCTTATACACAAGTAAATACAATATATACACCATTTGACAACGCATACAAGGGAAAATTTATCACACAAAGCAATGCATATCACTGGGGAATTCTGTATTTCCATCTAACAAAAGTCTCTTGACTACCATAGTGATGCAAAATAAAAAATGACCAGTACCAAAGCATCAACTGCAGAAAAAACACTTCATAAAATTGATTAATACATTTCTATTTTTAAAGGTGCTTTGGTTTGGGTAAGTGGTAGTAATGGCAGTTTTGAAATCTGGTCTTTTATTCCATATCCATCTATTAATCAGATTTTGAATTTTTCTCATCATTATATAACTGATAGACATCTGCCTCACAGTGTCAGACATTCAATGCATTTATACTTCTGAAAAATTATAGAACTCAAATGGATACCGAAAATCACAATTGCACTTCACAAGGGAACATTCAAAAAATAGTGATGTCAACATGTTAAAAATGGCAATTTCATTTTGGTAAGATTCCATACCGACATCAATCATATAGGTATATGGACATCATACAACAGTTTACTTACTTTGGGGAAGATTGTTGTTTGCTGTGGCTCGAAGTGGACGATCGCCCTTGTGATGGTCGTGGTGCGGCACGTGCAGCAACATGATCATGTTTAACAATCATCCACCGTTCCGTTAATGTTTCATTTTCACTCCCAATCAACGGAGTTCTCATTCGAACTTTAACTTCGATTTTGCCAATTTCAGCTCTGCCTTCTTTTAACTGTTGAAAATATTATAGGACTATCTTTAGTACATATATATTTATTTATTTGAATTCTCTAAAGGCTACTGCTATCCTTAATAAATTTGCTAATTCAAGTCAAGTACAAAAGTTGTGTCTTATAAACGATAAATACGATCGATATTATCCCTAATTAAAAATACAGTAATATAGCAGCATATACAAATACCGATTCAATGGCATGAACTTCACATGCTGTTTCGAGATTGCTCAGTTTAACAGCAGCCGTACCAAGAGATTTGTCACTTCTTAGAAATCCACTGAATATGAATAGAAATGTATTAACTGTTTATGTTTGTTATTCATGAGGTTATACAAGTAAATAAGGGTACTAGTGGTCCAACACCCAACCAACCTTAACTGAATCTGACCTGGTTTCAGAGGGATTACACTACTAGGACCTGTACTAAATATCCAGTGTATATTACGAAAAATGAGTATGCTACTTGTATTAAAAGATTATTTGCATTTATATTATGCATCATGAGATCTGTAAATCTGTAAATCTTCAGCTTAAACCATTAAGACTACCAGGTATACATTTCGCAAAAATAACAATGGCATGGTCAAGTGTCTGCATATTGATTTAGAAGTTGATTTGACAGCTTTTGTAGTGTCACTATTTACATATACACTGACACTGAGTTTAGAAAAAAATTTTATTAAGAAGTAAATTAGATTAATGATACAGAACAGAAATATATTTATATTTAATTATTATTAGTAATTACCCTTTTTGTATAACAGCAAATTTGATGGCTTTACTCTTGATCGCCCTCTGGAACGATTTATTTTTTCTATTGATCGGAATTCTGAATGGAGCATCGTACTGTGCCATGTTGTTCACCGTACGAGCTTCATCAGTTCTCCCTTTAGCTGGATTATCCTGAAGAAAGAAAGGAAAACTTATTTCTTAGGATAAATTTGGATCAATATGTGTTTCGAATTATACCCGTGAACTGGTTCTGCAAACTTTTGTAATTTTTGTAACTGGTCCCTGAGAACCGGTATGAGCCAGTTGAATCCCACAACTGACGAAAGAACTATTGAAAGGCCAAACATATAATAACAAAAGAGGAATAATTTCTCTTACATGGGGAAATGGCAGCTCCCATTCCACGAAAGGTTTCAAATCTTTTCCATCGAGATTCATTATCTTCTTAATAATGATCTCGAGTTCATTGCTGTTCAACTCAGGGATGATGTGGACGCTTGTGAAAGTCCTAAAGAAATAACAATATTGGTTATACAGTTGTCAGTAGAGTAAAGTATATTTTAATTCGGCTGACAGCTAATGCAATAAGTTTAAAAAAGGCCTAAAGCCAAGTGTGAACATTTGACCATTACCACTGAATGCTTTCTAGAAGAGGATATACCCTTTGTGCTCTCTTTCTCACATTTTTCAGTCTGTGTCCCATCCCTGAACTGTACCAGGTCCACTCAGGGGGCCCCCACCAAGAATGGCTGGTTTAGAAGAATATTCGTCCTTACTTGTTATCAAAATAATATCTTGGTGGTGCATCGTTATGTCTCTGTAGATTTTTGACAAAATTATAATCCTGTTGTGATTCTTCTGCGAGATGATCGAACATATTTGCACCATTTATGTCTCCAACGTGAGTGAACTGCTGACTGTAACCACGAGCTTTCTGTAAAAATTCAAAAATGGAAACGATTTAATAAAGTAAAGTTGAGACTTGCTGCATTTGAAATTGGTGGAGGATTGTCATTTAAGAGAATTTAGAGTGATGAAGTGAACACCCTCCAGAGGATCATAGGATAATTATTTTTGTGGTCACAATACAGTAATATCAAGTCAAGAGGGATTTTCCTGTATATGGTTTGAATAAACTACATTAATCACCTGGATTTGATCCTTCAATGTTTTTAGTAAAGTTGAATAAATCTCTGCATCATCTTTTGAGTCTTGTGATTCATATTTAGGTTCAAGAATCTCAAAGTCATCAACATTATGAGAAGATCCTACTGCACTCTTGGGAGGTTGAGGAACTTTAGAAATGTCGACCTGGTGAGTGGAAGAGGCAATACTGATAATTCACTTTAAAAATCTGCAATGCAATGTATTTATTAACATAAAAAAATCAAAATAAATTAAAAGAAATATTGAAATAATGGTTCTTAAACTTTTTCCAACCATTAGAATGTCATTCCCCTCTTTCTAAAATTGTTCTACTCAAAATGTAAATTCCAAGTTATATGTATACAATACTGAAAATCCTGAACACTGAAAGATGCTTAGAAGTGCAAGCAAAAGTCACACTAGGGCTGCTAGGGTGTGGGAAGTGCAACCACATTAGTATTTCTACAATTTGAATCTACCAAAACCTCTGCACTAGATCATGCATTTCCGGCAAACTCGCAGTATATGTGGGATTTTTTTTTCAATTCACTTTTGAAAAATCTACTGACTAGTTGGGACCCTTATAAATATTTGTGTGTTCACCTTCAAACCATTCTTAGCTTGCTCTATCATCGGGTCAAAACCTTTCATTTTTTTCAACATCTCCATTGCTGTTTGTTTGTCATCGTTATTCTTTGCAGCAATAGCAGCTTGTTTGAAGGCATTTTTACGATTTTCAAGGAACTCAATTTGTTGTTGGTAAGCTGAATTGAAAAAATTGAGTTATACAAACAAAAAATATTTCCCACATAACTGTGGGATGGATTCATAGATGGGTCCATAAAGTGAGGTCACAAAATATAGTGCAGCCAATATTGAGAGTATTTACTGAATTTATCCAATGTTAGCAATATTGGATCTAGACCTAAAGGGGCCCTGGGGCATAGGCGTAGAGAGCAAGGGGGCAAGGTAGGCTGGCTTACCTTGATATCTTCGCCTACCAGGGAAAATGACTAAATCAATACTAAAAGTATAAACTTGTTCCTGATAAGTTTCATATATATATTCATAATTTCTGTCAAAGTAAAGTCAAACAGCAATGATAAAATTCTTTCCTTGCATAGTAAGGTTACACAAGTGCACGCAGGCATAAAATAGATAGTAATGAATCGCGCAATAGAATACTTACCAGTCTGCTTTACTGCAGGAGCTGCATTCTTGGAAAGTGTATTCGACTGTGTGCGGGCAGGCTAAGAAAAAATAAGAATTCATATTTACCCAAATAGACACAAGAGGACACTAATGTTTCTTTTAATTTATATAGGTAATACCATAGTTACTTCAGTCACAGGTATAATTGTGATTTATGTAATCCATGCATTTAGCTAACTAATTACTTGTGGGCTTGCTCTTGGAGCCACTTTTGGTTCAGCTGCATCGTCATCAACTTTAAGCAAATCCTGAGCTTGACTTAACATGTCAGCAGGGTCAACAACCTTTTCATTGGTTCCTGATTAAGAAAAAGGATATTTTGGCTTCATAACTCATAGAAGTTAATATGCATTCCAACTGGGTGATTGAACGTATAGAAATCCCTGTAACTACTAACCTGGCAAAGGAGGAAAACCTATAGGAACGGGTAAAGAAGAGATTTCGAATGGTTTTCCAGCTTTATGTAATTTAATAGCTTCGTCATATTGCTTCACAATCCTTGTCATTCTTCTTCCTTTACTTGAGTTTCCTTCCTGTTTTGCCTGCTCTGCAGAATCCTGATATTTTTGCCGTCGCTGAAGTAAACCTTCCAACATAGTCTTGGGAGGAGAAATTCCTGTAAATCATTGAGA
>QRAM01000328.1:49341-107136 GCA_013436055.1 Halocynthia roretzi
AATATTATTTTAATTTTAAATTATATTTATATATTAAAACGAGCTTAATCAGTAACGGTAATCAATATTTTGTTAGGTGTCTGGATGCATAGGTCACATTACACCAGCTGCAACAATACCTTGCGAAGCAGGAGGCTGTGAAGCTCCAGCAGATGACTGTTGAAGAGTCATGGAAGATGTTTGAGAACTTTGAGCAGATTCAGCAGCTCTTGCTGGTATCGGTGGAGGTTTGTTATTTCCTTAAAATAAACAATCATAGGTATTTATGGTAGTCTTGGCGAGGAAGAAATAGTACATCTTAATACTTTCATTAGGGTAACTTTGACTTTCGGTTGAAATTTAGACTGTACACAGTATTATTAATTATCCAGCAACATCTTCATACAGGATACATTTCTGTTAAACATTATCAACACCAGATGAACTAAGGTATGAAACAATACAACACTATGCTAGGAGAGCCATATATAAACTATAGAAAACAGTACAATGACTGATACCTTGTGACGCGCCTGGCAGCTGAGGCATTTGCCCTAAATCGACAGGCTGGCCTTCCTTTGCGGCACTGATGACACCATCAAATTGCTAAAATAAATTAGCTAGAAAATTATGACTTGAAAAAATGCTAGACAATTTATTAAGAGAACCTGCAACTACCTTCATTATTTTGAAATATTCAAGTGCTTTTGTTTTATCGCCTGCTTGTTTGGAGGCAAGTGCAAGTTTTTTAAATTCCTGCTGACGAGCTAAGAGGATTTGAAGTGATTTCTCTTGAACGGAAGAAGGTTGCTGCGAGGTTTGTTGTTCGATTTCAACTGTTGACAACGGAAGCGGTCTAGGTGCAACTGGAGGCGGAGCCCTACTCCGAGATGTTTCCATAGCAGCACTAGTATCGACCAGTAATGTTGCAGGTTCTGGTGGCTTAGCAGAGGAACCTTCATTGGTAGGTGGAATTAATTAGTAAACTATGTGTATAAGTTGCATGGTAACTTTAAGTTAAGTTGGACACTTGTTAGCAAGGTAAAACGAATGCAATATAAAACTATTGCAATTCTACAATGCACATATTCTGTAATTACTAATGTACAGGTCACCTTTTCTGTATCTAAATTCAATAAGAAAGATTTGGGGCTAATTTAAAATTTTAATTATAAAACTTTTGAACTGATTTTTCAAGTCAAAATATGTGGCTTATTCATAATTAAGACTTATGCAAACTTAATACAGTAGCTCCAGTCTTACCATAACCTAGTTTATCCATAAATCTTAAATTTAGACAATGTTTATTACTTTCAGCATTGGGTTTTCCAACTGCAACCATTGGAGGAATTTCTTCTTCATTCACTGGTTTTCCAGCTTTTGCCGTCTTGATTAATCCTTCCAATGTTTTGCCTCCTCTCTGTAGTCTACGAACCTGAAAAACACATAAAACTATTGAGTGCTAGCTTCCAGTTAATAACAGACATTCAGATCGATAATGCTTTTAGCACTTGGAATGCCAGAAGCAGGTAGATTTATTAAAGTATACCTTTGAACTTTGATTTGCCGTTTGGGCATTCTGTATAGCTGTCTCATACATTTTCTTTCTCTCCAATAAGATATCGAGTTGGCTCCCACCAGATGCCCGAGGCTGTGGACTTGGTGATCTTCTTTTATTTGGTGTCGGTGCATGAAGTTCATCTTTTCCTACTATGTCATCTAATTCAGACTGAATGGAACATTGAGCAAATTCAATCAAGTCATATTATCCAGGTTAATATTCATTTCATTTCAATACAGACTGTCTAACTGTATTTACAGTTACCCGAAGTGTATTCTACTGACATAAAATTTAGTACAGCGCACATTTATTCCATACACGGCTTAAGCCCTGGTTGATCAAATAAGAAAAACGAATTAATGTGCGGGTTGAAAGCTACGGCTGGACAACCATAGCAATAGCTGATATCCAAATATTGAACCAAAAACTGGTACTTGGTGCTTAGAAAATTTAACTATATCTTCAACTGGAGACCACTAAAGTCCCGCAATGTTCCTATGGGCAATTCCGGAGGACTCTGTTAGTACTGAATAATATATACAAGTAGGTAACAGAATAATACAATTAACATACAAACAAGAAATACAATACCATTAAATCACCATCATCAATGTCATCATCATCCTCTTCTGCATCATCAATATCCTTCATGGATGCAGATATCTGTGCATCAAGCTCAGACCAATCCAATACTGTAATTGAATAATCAACATTTAGGCTAAGATAGGAATAACATCGACTTCAGGCAACCGAGAATATATTATACATATCAATATTCATAATATTTTTGGATGCAATGCAATTTAAAAGAAAGTAGTCACCACAAAAGGTAGAATACATTTCACACAATATTTGTACAATTAGACTGTGCTAATATGTTGTGTATGTTTGTCAATTTTATAATTATGGACAAGAGGGTTTATTGGGCAATTTAGAACATTAGCTGGGGAGAGATACAAATTCAGTTACTAGTTTAAACTTGCTTAAGCTAGACTAGGTTAGAGTAGGGCAAATCTACCCAACCAAATATATACACGGTTATACAGGGTCACACCACTATGAAATTTAGTCACCTCAAACAGTAAATTTAAAATCTGGTATTTAGGGTAATAATTCAAGCTTGCTGAACTGAACAAGCAGAATGGAGGGAATTAGGCCTACCAATACCATCAAATGTATATTGCTTACATTGTTTCCCTTGTGGTTTTGCCTTCCCTGCTTTTGGTTTTGCTCCAGTTCCAAGAATTTGATGTAATTCTGCTTCCAAGTCATCATCATCATCATCGTCATCATTCATTCCAAACATCCCTAATCCCTTTTCAAGAAACAATAAATAGATTCAATAATGAAATTCTTTATTAATTACAACGAATCCCTATCTTGCAATAAGACTAGTATAAGAAACTATCTGCGAACTAAGATCAATATCACTTTACTGAATTTCAACCCTCTCACCATGGGATCATTGTTGCCTTTTTTGTTGGGCGGAGGCTTCTTTGAATGGCGAGGCATTTTCAATCTTGAGAACTTTCTGATAAACACCAATTGTTTAAATGTAGCTGAAATACATGTTGCATTTACAATCAAATTATACTGTTGGAAATCATTGACAAAATATCTAGAATTTATATATAAACTGCCTGCTGTACAACCACACTGCCACTAGACTCTGTCTAATGCAAGGAAATGGATAGAGGTATTTTGGTCACCACAAGCATTAAAATTTAATTAAACTTTATCCTGTGTAAAAGCACCACAGGCTTTAAAATTAATTAAAATAACTTATTTGATGTGTGAATGAGATTTCATCAAAACCAGGGGTAGGGTGGGGCGGTGATAAGTATACGTTATAAGGTTAAAAATTCGTGAATGAATGCAAGCTTTTCACTGGTCCAAAGATCTATGTATATTTGGTTCCTTATTTCCTATGTACATATAAGCACCACATACTGTATATATGAATAAGATATTGATTCTAGACAATTCGACAATTAAAACATAAACTTTGCGTCGAACAAACCTTGTGAGTCATGAGTAAATTAGAGTGGATCTGGCAAGGGTCTACAGCCTACTCCTAGAGTTTTGCTTTACTGAAAGATCATAAGGTTTCCTAAATAAGCAAAACCAAGCTCTTGCGAGCTCTTACTGTCAATGAAATAAATTATTAAAATCATTAGTCATATGAGCTCAATATCTCAACAAAATAGTTGCTGCCACGGAACCACAGCACACAAAATCATTCGAGCAGAAATAAACAAATACGAAAAAAAAATCGTCATGCTGACGTGAGAGAAAACAGAACGGGAGAAAAAGGGGATTTCGAGAGAGTTTTCACGCCTGAACAACTCCACACTTCACCCAGTCCATGTACAGCAATACCAGGTAGTAACCTGTCATGTATATCCAGGTCTAGGTCTCCCACTGAACTGATTTCTTTTTAACCCCGAAGTACTAGGCAAGGGTAGTGATAGTTTAATCCTGTATGGTTATGTATATATTAGCTTATTATAATTCATTAACACTGGTTATACTGTATTTACAATTTCACAGAACCCTTTTTACTTAGTTATACATAGTTAAGGATGCAGAATGTTATTCTCCATCTTGAATAAAAGCATTTATAAGATTCCATTAGCTCAGGTGACAAGAACCTACTTGCTGCAGAATGCAAGTAAAGAGAATAATAGAATCTCTCTAGCTCTGAGAGATGCATTGAAATCTTTCAGAAAGGGCAGACATTTGTTTAAAGGCAACTTTCGATCAAAGAAATCAACTAAATTACTGAAGAAATTAACATACTGTGGCTCTGCTTTACTAACAGTGAATTGTCTTCAATTTTCCAAGCACATCAATGCTTATTGCGAGGAACAGAATGTGTGGGTGCCAGATGTCGAAGGTCAAAAGTTCAAGGAGGAGGAATCAGAAGTAAAATATGATTCATTGTCTGAATTCATTAAAACATATATTTTGCCCCAGTTCTTCCCTTTGGTATTGGCTGTTTTGAGTGCATTAGGTGCAGCAACCATCAATATCCAGATTCCAGCTATACTCGGCCAACTTGTAACAATTTTATCAAGGGAAGTCAACAACAGATTGTCTCTCTCTGATTATGTAAACTTAATTCATGATTCATCCTCACGTCTTCTGATGCTTTACTTATGTCAAGGGGCTCTCACATTTATCTGCATATCTTTGCTGAGCAACATAGGTGAAAGAATCGCTTGCGAAATGCGTAAAGATCTTTTAAAAAGTCTTCTGAGACAAGATATTGCTTTTTATGATGTGCATAGATCTGGTGAATTGATTGACAGGTTGACTTCTGATGTTCAAGATTTTAAAAGTTCTTTCAAGCTTTGTATATCTCAGGGTTTGAGGAGCACATCACAAACTATTGGGTGCGTGGTTTCATTGTATAAGATATCTCCAAAGTTAACTTTGCTCATGACAGCCGTCATACCGTTGCTTGTTCTAGTTGGAGCTTTGGTTGGTGCTTCTCTGAGACATTATTCCAGAAGATCACAAGAACAAATGGCTGTGGCCACATCGTATGCGAGCGAGGCAGTTGGCAATATGAGAACAGTGCGAGCTTTTGACATGGAGGACACAGAATATGAGAAATACAGTACAGAGATTGAAAAAGCAAAGGATTTAAACCAAGCTTTAGGTATAGGAATCGGTGCATTTCAAGGAGTTACAAATATCGCTCTCAATGGGATTGTGCTAGGGATGATATATTGCGGAGGATTTCTAGTTACTTCACACGGACTCAAACCTGGAGAACTGATGTCATTCTTAGTTGCTTCACAAATGGTTCAGCGTTCTCTTGCCTCCATATCGTTGTTGTTTGGGTCAACCATAAGAGGGGTTAGTGCAGCCACACGGGTCATGGAGTACATAACCCTGGAGCCGGAATTAATACAGACCGGTACAAAGAAGATCCCGTACCATTCTTTACTTGGAGAATTAAAACTTCATAACGTCGCATTCTCTTATCCTTCTCGACCAGAAAGCCAAGTTCTCCGGAATATGACTCTAAAACTTCCACCTTGTAAAGTGGTTGCATTGTGTGGATTGTCTGGTGGTGGAAAATCAACAGTCGCTAGCTTGATTGAACGATTTTATGATCCTGATTCCGGAAAAATCACCTTGGATGGAATTGATATCAGAGATTTAGATGTATCGTGGCTTAGAGAAAGAGTAATCGGTTATATTAACCAAGAGCCTGCTCTATTCAATAACACTATTCTGGAAAACATAAGATATGGAAAACCGGAAGCGACTGATGAGGAAATCATCCAGGCTGCGAAACTGGCTAACGCTGATGATTTTATAACGAGATTCCCGGACGGATACCAAACTCACGTTGGCGAAAGAGGGACGACCCTCTCGGGAGGACAAAAGCAACGTATAGCGATCGCAAGAGCTCTTATTAAGAATCCAGCAATATTAATATTGGACGAAGCGACGAGTGCATTGGATGCAGAGTCAGAAAAACTTGTTCAAGACGCACTGGACCGGGTCATGATTGGAAGAACGGTTCTTGTGATCGCCCATAGACTTAGTACTATTCAAAATGCAGATGTTATAGCTGTCATATCGAATGGAGAAATTGCAGAAATAGGAACTCATTTCGAACTATTGAGAACGAAGGGTATTTATTCAGAGCTGATTCGCAGACAAGCAATGTTATCATAATTTGTGTTTTTTGGCTGAATATTCGATATCACTAATTACTAAATATTCCTTGTTTAGTCTCTTAAGGACCCAGGTGACCAACCCATTCTGCTTCTCCATAGGTATGGCAGTAGCATTTCCCATCTGTACATCTACAGTGCCTGGATTGCAGATACTGCACTATCTTTGCAGGAGAATAACAAAACCCGTGTAGTATGAACAATGATTTGATAGGTGGCATGACATTTTATGACATGCCATTTTCATATTTTCAAACTCGCCGGTAAAAGTAATGTAGAGTAAAATACGGTATTAATTAATTTCTATAGTTTGCTACCTATTTGTGCCCCTATTAAATCTCTCACTGATATGAATGAATAAATTTTTAGCTGTTTATACCTGTGTGTTGAGTAATATTTAAAGTCATGAAATTCTGATTTCTGCATGATGTGACGTGTTGTTTGTTCGCGTGCTTTGCACTTGGGTTTTATGAAAATTAATAAACGTTCTTCCTTAACGTATCAGTTCTTACTGTATGTTTTTTTTTCGTTCACTTATCGTATTCATTGTTCGGAAACCATAAAATAACATAAGCACGTGCTTAGAGCATCAAGAGTGTGGGTAGAGTATATGGGACCCACAAAAAAGCCTTTCCTTTAGGTTTACGAGATGGAGGAACCAGAACATTGAACTAAAGATAGAAACTATCGTACTTTACTCACTATAAGGCGCACTGCGTAAATTTTACAGACAATTTGATTTTAACAACTTGGTGGATGCATTTTTAAAATTGCATATTGCATATATGTGATATAATTGCATATATATAATAGATATATTAAATAAAGATCATGAATATGAGTTCTAACAGGCGGTTGAATCCCACGCTCTGGCCTAATGATGATGTCTTTGCGAACTATTACGTTGTTTTCTGGACTCGCTACAGCGAAAACAAGTGGCTTTCCCTTTACTGAACTAATCGCATCGACAGCTCCTTTGTCGATTTCAGCAATTACGTTTAGAAAGTAGTTTATTGGGAAATTTACCTAAATCTCGCCTTTTCTGTATGAGTATATATTGTTTTCTGATATGTCTAGTTTTCTTTTAACAATTTTAAATAGGAAATCGAGTTATTGTGATATTAGATTGCTGTTTCATTCCTTGACTTGTATCCTTTGTATCTCCTCTTTACATCTAGAAATAGTATTTAGCCTAGATTATTTTACTAGTCTGTCATCATCATGGCCCGCGGTCATCAAAAAATTCAGTCACAGCAAAAAAATCAACAAAAAAAGGAGAAAATGACTAAATCGAAAGGTCTCGATCATAAAGCAGCCGCCAAAAAAGCTCTCGTTCATACCTGTCCAGTTTGCAGAGTAAGTTGATTGGAATTTTTACAATCTTAATTAAGGAAATGATAGTTGTATCAACTAAAATTACTGTAACCCGCAAGTAATGTGGTACAAGTTAGGAAGTTTAATCCCTCTGAAAACCTGGTTACATTAGGTTTAGCCAGCTACCCTAAAGTAACCAGATTTTTGAAAGGACGCACTTCCTAACTGGCAATTGGATCTTTGCTGGTAGCCGTATATTTCAACGTGTAGCTGATATATTTGGGACACAAAATATGTTCGCCAGGGTGATCTTAGCTTACAAACTTAGGATGAAAGGCTCTGAAGAAATTAAACATCTATTAAATGATTTCCACTGGTTCAATAACCTTTCAAACACTTTGTGAATATCCATCGTTGAGAAAAACAAGTGTTATGATTGGGCATAGTTGGAGGAATTCATCACACCCAAGAAACATCTTTAAAATTACGATTTTCCACAGATACAGCCACTCTACATTCAAACATATATATACTCAAACTCGATCAGAACTTTGCGTCACTGCTCGTCATTTGAAAAAATATATATTTCGTCATTGAATTAAACTAATTGGTACAAAGATCTTTCGCACGGCATTACTTAGTTTTATACGTTTCTATCATTGTCATATACTTAGTATTTTTTTCCCATCAATATTAAAACGAAGCAACCTTTTTCGAGGACCTATATTCAATATTAAATTTTCATTTTTAGTCTCAAATGCCTGATCCCAAGACATTCAAGCAACACTTTGAAAGTAAACACCCAAAAAGTCCACTGCCGGAAGAACTTAAGAATATACCTTAAATCAACAGGATTTGTTTTACTTGTTATTCATTTTATAAGACCGTGTACATTTAAAGTAATTCTTTTTCCTGTTCTTTTGTGTCTGTAAAATGAAACATTTTCATACTTTCAGATCAAATACCTAGTAAATGTTTTGCAGGTGGTGTTTTGTCATGATAATTAGTTCATTCCAAGATTGTGATGTATAGGATTAAAACATTTTATTCTTACTGTACTTGCTATATCTTCTAAGATGTGGAGATTGATATTTATCTATTAGTTTTTATAGATGTATCCTTTATGGCAAAGAATAATAATAAGAATCACTCTGGTGTTACTTCTTGGTAAATCCATAAGCTTGAAATTGCATCTGATAATATAACAGTGTTTTTAGACAGTTATTGGGTTTACATATTTGTATTTTCTATATAGTGTGTGGTTTGGAATCAAGTTTTCAAAATGGTGTAAGATTCAGGCCCGTTCTAGAACCATCAAAAGCAATTTTTTGTCTTAGTTTCGTCTTCATACTGTTCATTCTATGTGCAGGTAAATATTGTGTAGAATCTTTTTTTGCTTCCATGTGATCCGATTATTAATAATTACTATATTGTACATGGTGTGAGTGAGTGTTTAATTTTCATTGCATCAAAATTACCCCTGGGAGTAGTAAAATAAATAATCTATATCGCTACAAATTACAAAGGTCAAGATATAGACCACGAGTTTATTGCAGTGTTGGTTAGGATCTCATGGTTTCTGTTATGTATGTTTTGTAATACTGTGACTGTGCTGCTGTTTCTCTCTTAATAGCTAATATGTCATGTTGGTTGAAGATTAGCTGACGATTGTTACATACAAGTGAAGTGAACCAATAAATAGAAAAATAATATTTTTGGATTTCTAAGTGAGTTTAATTGGATAAAATACACCACTTCCTCCATCTATGAATGAATACTGTTCCTGTAGGCACATTGTTTTTGGATTACCAGGAGGTAGATGATGATATTAAGTATAATTACAAGGTAATTTGATGATAAATAGATGAAATATTGTAGCATGCAACATTGTACGGCTGAAAAATCGGATAACGTACAGTATTTGCAACATTCAAGAGTCGACTATGTCTGTTTATAGAGCTAGTATGTATTATCATAGCTACCACATTGTTTATCGAATACCGTAGTTTAACTTGACTGATAGGGTGTGAGAAACAGATTTATATTTCCTCGAACGTTGGGGTTATCACAGTTAACTACTTTGGACTTACAAATTGGAAAACCCAACTAAGGGACGCCTTCTTAGGCGTCGTGTTAAATTTGTCACTAGGTGGAGTGGCTTTGGGTGGTTCCCCGGTTCCGGAGTCGAAAAAGTTCTTTGTTTATCAAATCTTGCTTGTTTACTGCGGTAGGAGCTTTTACTATCGAAAAAAAATTATTCAATTCAGTAGACAAACAAGTAAGGTTAAGATCATCACTAATGGATGAATAGCAATAGTTTTTCATTTAATATCACGTGGGTTTGTTTGCAATTGTCTTGTTAAAATCGTACAGGATTAATGTGCAACTCTCACGATGTCTGTGACACGGTGCCGTTTCTCTGAAAAGAATCCATGTATAATAGTTAACATAAATCAATAATGTGACACGAGGATATATGAGCATAGAGACTAAAGAATAAAATCTTCGGATCAATTCTAGGAAACTGCTCTCATGTTGATTAATATTCAACGTAGTTGTAGCTTGTAGGCCAGGCTTATTGTATTATAGTTTTTCACTGCTTTAGTATTGCAATAGTTGGAATAAGTTTAGCCTCTGTTACACGATCTCTGTTACCTTTACAAGATACATGCATGCTTGGGGTTATTGCAGGGTTCATATTTTGTCTCATTGAACTCATAAACCACGAGATTGCATCAATATTAATTTTTTTATGGTAGAAAGGAAATGATATTTATAGATATATTTTACTGGTTATAAGAGGTTTGCAATATACTTCATAATTTGTCTAACAGGTTAACACTTTTGTTCTTGTGAAGTTAGATTTAGGATTCTCAGGAGACCGGCTTTTTACCTTTTATACAAATAAGCACAATAAGATTTAAGGGTGTTGTTTATTTAACCGGCGTAAAGTGATCACACACTTCGACATTTTCAGAATGTATTCTTGAATGTCTTAAGAAACTTTTTGAGACCTCTCCCCAGGGCACAGGGGCCCAAAATGGCCAGAAAATTGATTTTTGGGGTGGTATCGGCTTACTATTTACTTTCCTGCGGGCGCAAATTTATTGTCAATACTTTGCCATCAAAAAAGGATAAAATAATATTAAGTTGTATGCTAACAGCTTATTATCATAATAATTTAATAACACTTTTTGCTTTGCTTTTCCCAATCACCCGTTTAAGCAAGAAATAATTCTAAATTTTATAAGAATTGCCAAGCACAGATATGGATTTTGAAACTGCATTCAACCAAGTTGGTACTTTTGGAAGATTCCAGTACATTGTTACGGCTTCTTTCTTCTATTTTAATGTGAGTGGAAATTTTCATTTCACTGATACATAGTGTATTTGCAATCTCAGGATTTGTGGCAAAATGAGGGAATCAGAGTTACTCATTGACAGATGAAGTTGTAAAAAATCATTTAAGGGGAAGGATATGTAGCACTATTGTTGCTTCAATAAATTTATTGTGAAGTATATTGAAGTAATAAAACAGATATCTGATATCTATATTATGAATATGGACTTGGAGCATGTTTACTAGTACACGCATTTAAACAACCACAACATTATTCACAAAGAATGGATTAAACATGCATATGGGTTCAAAGTTCAATTACATTGTAAAGTTTTATTAACCTCTGTTTTTCTGTACTTCTAGTTCGCAGCAGCAATGCAAATGGTCATGATGGATATTGTTGGTGCGACACCAAACAAAGACATTCCAAGCGAAGCTAATATGACAACAATAGTTACGGAGGTGAATACCATATCCAGTATTTGTATGTCTAGTACCTGGGCAAAAATATCTGAATAAAAATATAGAAATAACAAAATCCTTGAAATAATTATTTCTGAAGACTTCGAATTCATTTCCCAAAATTCAAACTAAATTTACAAATATTAAAAGTTGCGAGCATATAGCCGAAATCATTGAAGGATTTTTGAGGATTTTCATTGTTTTGATTTGTGTTTATTCTTTTCAGTGGGATTTATACAGTAGTCCATGGGTGAATGATGCAATTGCGAGTATATTCATGGGTGGATATTTATTAGGAATCGCAGTTCTTGGTCAACTACCTGACTTAGTTGGCAGGAAACCTGTTACAACTCTAGGTAAAAATTTGCTCTATCAGCTTTTCATTTGATTTCTTGTTTCTGTGTAGGCAGGGCGAGTTTTGATCCATGTTTTCCTATGACTTTATGCCTTTCCCGATTCAAATTTCTCAAATCTTCAATTCTATTTCAGCAATATTAGGGATTATGATCTCAACATTGGCATCCAGCTTCAGTCCAAGCTGGCAAACCTTTGCAGCGATACGCTTTTTCACTGGAGTATGTATGGGTGCAGCTGGTGGAACTGTTTATGTTTACATGTGTGAATTTTTAGGCAAAGAATACTGGGGACCTGTCAGTAAGTAAATCCATATATAGCCTGTAGTCATATGTTAGAAATTCTCTAATACTTAACAAATCTTTTATATTTTGAAGGCACTATTGTAATTGAATCCTTGATTTTCATACACGAAATTATCAGTTCTGTAATGCAATGTTTCTTTTTCCAGGTATGATTTACTCCATATCTTTTTCCATTGGATTCATGTTTCTTGCCTTATTGGGTTATTTAATTCACAACTGGAGGACAACATGTATAGTAATTGCAGTCTTGCCTGTGCCAAGCCTTCCTATATTATTATTTTTGTAAGTATTCAGTCTCATAATTAAATGACAGAATTGTCTGTAGATAATAATATGTCTTTCTTCTTCTAATGTAGTATGCCAGAATCTGCAAGGTGGTTGCATTCTGTAGGAAAAATTGAAAAATGCGAAAATGCTTTGAAAAAAATTGCTCGTATCAATGGAAAAGGAGATATAGGTTTGTTTTTATGTGGTTGGTATTGCTGACTCCTAAATATTTGTCTTTTGATTCAAATTCATTCATACAATTTGCATAGTGTGATAAACATTTTGAACTTTTGAACATTTTGAAGATTAAATAATTTATTTTATTCAGAAGTGAAATTATCTACAATAACTTCAAACGAAAACCTGAAAAAGTACTCACTTCTAGATCTATGCAGGATTAGTAAACTTCTCATACGACTGCTAATTTCTTGTTTTTTATGGTAAGTCAAAACAAGTAGTTTTTTTGAATCAGCTACCTTGTAGCTTAGCTTAAGGTATTCAATTTTTTATATTGCTAGGACGTCTTAGGTTCTGATGATAGATAATTTTATTTCTTACATAAGAAGAGCTCCAATAGGGATCGATAAGACACAGTTTAATGCTACTAAAGTATGTAATTTACCCCATTTTTTGGTTCAGGTCAGGGTTGAAGGTAATTATTCTAGGTAATGGCATATCAATATAGTAAAATAGATATCATTGAAGATGATAAGTAAGACCTCAAAAGATTTTTTTAGAATCCGCTAAAACCATTATTTTCCAATCTCTCAGGTTTTGTTGTTCATTTGTCTACTACGGACTTTCATTAGATGCCGCAGATTTAACTCCTAATCTCTTCATTGCGGTTGTTTTGTCTGGTGGAATTGAAATACCTTCAACTCTGTTAAATATATTCATTCTCAGGATTAAATGGTGAGTCATTTGTTTTTAGCTTTATCTTGAATTTCGTTTTAACAGCCTCATTAACACATAAGAATTAGTGAAAACAACACAGGGAAAAATATAACTCTCGTTAGGTTTTTGAAAAATTTTAAGACTATTTAGTAATTACTTTTGGAAGCACTACCACTATCCTTTTTAGGTCCAATGATAAAACAGACACAGTCGAAGAATTACTTACAAATAAGCATGCAAAACAAAGCAAGCACATGCAGAAATACATTTAGAGTTACCGACTGAACAAAAATTATTCTAGAAAATTACCGTGAAGTCGAATTTGACGCAGGTCGAAACGATGTAACGCGAGGTATTACTGTACTATCAAAGTAAAACTAAGTAAACTAAGTGTCTCCAGCAAACCAATCTTAACCCAGGCTCACGTCACCAGGTTTTGGTGACTGAGAACAGTGCTAAACTAATACCCTACTAACCTCTTTGTAGGCTTGGACGAAGAGGAAGTGCAATATTACTCCTTCTTCTTTGTGGAACTGCTAATATTGCTTTAATTTATATTGACATTAATGCAGGTATGTGTCAATTGCTGGATTAACCAATTTTTTTTATGAGAAATTAACTTATTTTTGTTCTGATTCTTCATAGTGACAGTATCAACTGCAAAGACAGTTCTCGGACTCGTGGGAAAACTTAGTATTGCTGCTGTATTTGCAATTCTCTACTTGTATTCCTCTGAACTATTTCCAACCCAGCTTCGTGTTAGTGCTGTTAGTACAAGTTCTTTGATGGCACGAGCAGGGGCCATGTTAGCACCGTTTATACCATTACTGGTGAGTGATTTATAGAGTCGTCTCTAGGAAGTGGCAAAAAATTAATTTGGAAGGTTACTGGACATTTCCTTTAAAATGTCCACTGAAATAAGGTTACGCAATTTCCTGAATATTGTCTCGGAAGAAATATACAATTTTATTATCATTCCTAATCATATAACCCGTATTCTATTGTTATGGTTACCCAAAACTATTCATTTCTTCAAAATACCATCCCTAAAATTTCCAAAACTATAAGTTATATAGTATATTAACTCTTGCAATTGTGCTCAAGAACCAGTGGCGGGATCAACAGGGTCCACTACTAAAATTACAGAAGTTTTACAGGATCAGTTCCTGAATATATATGGTATATTTTCCCAAGAACTCAATTCCTAAGGAATTTAAATCTTACCACCAGACTTAATAGGACTAAATATCACTTTTTTAACAATCAAACCATTACCTGCATATAATTGTCTCTTACCAGGCTTCGTCAGCTCCTTATTTACCATACGTCGTGTTTTCAATAACCTCAATTTTACCGGCTTTTGCATTACTCGGGTTGCCTGAGACTCTGGGCCTTCCTGTTCCGAAAATGCCTCGTACTGAGAAAGAACATAGCGATAGTGAAACTCATGGAAGTGGAAAATATGGAAGCTACAGTGAAAATGTAAGATATTCAAAGTATATTATTGTAGTCCTTTGCAGGTAAAGTTGCTGCAATTTTTATATGTGTTGATTTGCATCTAGGAAAACTATTTGATTGTCGAAGAAAATGGAAATGAAGAAATTAATGCGTAAGTGACACTGTTATGGTGTGCAATATGTATTCTTTTTATATATATATATTTTTTAATGTGCATTCTAGCGAGACAGATGATTATAGGTTATCAGGAGCTCAAGAAAAGTTTGTAAAAAAATTTCATATTTCAATCTTTTTATTCATAAAGATTATAATATGATCATTATTATTCTAAAATATTACCTTTAAGTGCCACTTTTTATCTCGAGCCTCGAACATAAAGCTTACCACTAGGTTCCACCAGAACAGTTCCTGTTATATAATGCAATATATTGATGTGGAAGCTCTGGCTTGTGTATATTTTAATAGAGTACCAACTTGCAATAGCACTTTTATTCTGTCTATTTTTATCTATCCATCTGTCTATCTGCTTTAAATAAACACAGAGTTAATGTGTAGATTAATAGTAAGATGGTAGAGCTCATTCAACCCCTACAGATGCTTGCTTGACATGAACCGAGGGTTAATGGCAATGTGTAGATTACCATGGTTTTTGTGAATTTGCTTCAAGGTTTAGAAGAACAGTGTGCCCATCCTGATCCACTACTAGGTTTAATTATACAATAATAGTTTACATATAATATACTGCATTTGTAAAAGAGATGCTACAAAAAATCCATGTTGTAACCAAAGATTGGATACTCGTACATTTCTCTTTGTTTAATTAAGAACTATTTTTAAAGTATTTTCATCCAGCATTTACCCTTGTTATACATCACTTTAATAATTAATGTGACATGCTAACATATCTGAATTGTATTTATCTGTTCTACCTGATTCGTTTGGTATTAAAAAACCATGTGTATTATTAGTGATTTCACTTAGAAGGCATTTTTTTCCTTGGCTTCAGAAGGTACGGCAACTTAGTGGCCGAAAACTAAAAAAATCACGATCTGTAAGTTTCAAAACGCGTGTCAACTCCATACTCACGTACAGAAAAATAGCGCTACGCATATTGTATCTCCATGTTTCGTACTCTGATCATTTATATGTTCAATGCTAGTATTGCAAAGTACTAAAAGTTACGTTCTACGCCGAAATTATATCAGTCTAGTGTATTAAAGTGTTACTTAGGTAACGAACCAGAGATGTTTTAGAACAGTGGTTCTCAAACTTTTTCAAAAAATTGCGTAGCGGTCCCTTGAATTTTTTTTAAATGATTCGCGGTCCCATGAAAAAAATTGAATTATTATGACGCTGGCCTGCCAGTCAAATTCCTTCAATGCTATGGTGGTTTGAGATTGCTCCAGTTCGAACATGTGTGAACTCATTTTTATTATTATAGTAAACTAGGAAGGTAACTTGAAAATGTATTTTTTTGTTCATTACATTCATTTAGTACAATTCAATGCACTTTCCGGCCCTATGAAACGGCTTTGCGGATCCCAGTTAGAGAACCACTGTTTTAGAGTCATAGTTCCAGAGGCCAGAACATCCCTGGTCACGAATGAGTGACGAGTAAACATGGCTACTCATAAGCGTGTCTTGCGCAAACTCAATGCCATAACTCACTTTAGTTGTGCCACAGAAAACCCGAAATATCCCAAGTTCGGCATTGTTTTGATATCCCTGCTATATTTCAGACCCATAAGAGTGATGGTTCAGCTGGTACATTGATTCTGAACCATATTGGTACTTGCTTCCAATAATCGAACCGACTAGTTAACCGAAATACAGTATTTTTGAAAAACAATTTGGCGTGTAAGTTGAGCATTAGCATATACGCCGACACATACGCTATTGGTAAGTAGTATATTTGGTTCTCTGCGGACAACCATTTATGGCCTATTTGGGTTCGTAACGGTACAACCCTATTTCTTGCAAATATTTCCGTAAGCAGAAGAAAAGATCAACCTCTAGTTTACAGAACCAGACTAGGTTTTGTGACGTAACAGAAAGTAAAATTTGAAATTTATTATTTCGATATTACATTAGCCTTAGGTATTAAAGAATGCCTCAATATTGCATCAGCAATTTTGTTTAAGACCGTTTGATACTTATTAATTTGTTTATTTGAGCAGTCCGCCCAGCCAGTCTGTGTATTTTGCGCCTATAATCAGGTTACTTTCCATCGTCGTTTGCGCATTTTAAGGCAAGAATAGTAATCTCGAGCAAAATAACGTGAAAGTATTTAGCCAGTATTTTACTATTTTTGTCCATTTTTATTCGTTTTATTGTACAAAGCGGCAGTGTTTTATTCACAGAGTGATTCCTGCTGTTTAGTGCTAAACATATTTCCATCTTCTATATACTGACAGCACTGTTTCCGAGATAGATCTTTGTCCTTTAAATGGTTAAAATGGTTTACTTTATTTTTGAATTATTTTCGGACTTTCTGGATGTTTAAGTTTAGTTTTCGATAGTTTCGATTAAACTTTATCCGAGTACCTCGTAACACTGAAGTTTTCGTGATTTTTATGTAACATAAAAAACTTGGGGATTGATTGCGTATATTAAATCCCGGTAGCTTGTCATATTGAAAGAACGCAGATACATGAAACTGGTTATAGAGACGAGGTGGTCAAAAAAGCCGCCCTTGTCCACTTTCAGTGAAACAGTTCGATACAATTCTCTAAGCCTGAAATCCGTGAAACTTTAATCAGAAGTTTTCCTTTAATATAACCATTTGATTCTATGATATTTCTGATGCTTGCTGATTGAAGAATTGCTCCATGGGCATAGTTCCCTCTTTGAGTTATGCTGTTAGGTTCAGGTCGTTTTTCGGAATCATATTTGCGGTCGCTAATATTATGTTCCAATGTAGTGTTATCGCATTATATCCATTACCTATGCTGTATTCACATTCACAAACAATATATAGCCGTGATATACCTATGCCTTTTACTGGTACCTTCGATAATACTAAATATCATCACAAGATGGCGATAAATGACAGGTTTATCTTGATCTCTTTTTTTGTTCAGAGAGAAAATAGTCTTCTAGAAACGCTGTTCTCAAACTTAAAAGCATTTCTTGTTTAACTGAAGTGGTGACGAAAAGAATCAGAAAGAATGTATCGACTTGCAGCAAGCTATTCCGTGAATATTTTTTTTTATGTTTTGATTTTTGTTATTTAACTCCAATGTATTGCTTGGTCCCTTCGAGCTCGTACTATACTGTTTGGTTTGTGGGTCTCGTTTATAAACAGCCTGATACACCGTATATTTGCATTGTAGCTTTCTATTCAATTGTATATCAAGTTATTTCCCAGAAACATGTAACCATCAACATAATATGTCGCGTCCGCTGTTTTCCAATAATATATACAGTGCTGTATGAATATGGATTGCAGTGTATGCTTGTGAGTCATTACAAATTTTTATCTATTTGATTTTTCTTTTTCATATACGAATACAATAACACGAAAAGAAGCCGAGTTCCAGCAGGATATTGACGACCTTGGCTAAAAGAACTACCAGTGCATCTGCAGCACCAGCGCTTACTAAGGTACATCCAAGTATTTTCACAACAGAAATAATTCAGCAGTAATATTCTCATAAGATATCCTGTCAACCATGTAGATTTTTAGTAGATCTCGCTTTGCTTGTAACCGAAGCTGTTTAATTACTAAACAACAGAAAGTAAAGCTGTCAAGTAGTCCAGTTTGTTCCTATAATGAATGGGATCCACTAGAAGAAATCATCGTTGGAAGACCTGATAACGCTTGCGTTCCGCAGTTTACAGCAGAAGTGAAGGTAGTGAACATTTTATTGCATGGTTTGTTAGTTAGGTGGAATTTTTTAGTATTTGCTTTATAACCTTGGTACTAATTCGAAGGCCTCTTTATACATATACAGTGAACGCCGATTATTGGGATCGCTTTGGGACAGTCTCTGACTGTTAACATGAAGTGAGGGATATATATATGATACGAATATGTTTTGTTACCGACATTTATTGATAACAATAACCGATTGATAATATATCCGCGATATATATGCCAATTATTTACAGGCGAATACCTACGAAACTCACTGGCCCTTCTACTCTAAAAATGCTGGCAAAACCTTCCCGACAGAACACCTTAAACTCGCCAATAGAGAGGTCGAGGAATTCTGTAATATTCTGCGACACGAGGGTGTGGTTGTGCGTCGCCCAGATGTGATTGATTGGTCGAAGTCATACGAGACGCCAGATTTTAGATCAACTGGTGAGAAATAGTCACGATGTATCTACATTCATAATTTTGGCTCGCATATTATGACTTTTTCGCTTGTAAGAAGTTTCTCGCAAAGCTTCCTCGTACTAAATGAAAGTAGCTGCTACTATATGATGGTATTACTTCTTTCTATCATTAGGACTTTATGCTGCTATGCCTCGAGATATCCTGATTGTTATCGGCAATGAAATCATTGAGGCACCAATGGCGTGGCGTTCAAGGTTCTTCGAGTATCGCGCATACCGTTCGCTGATAAAAGATTACTTTCGCCGTGGTGCCAAATGGACAGCTGCACCAAAACCGCAGATGTCGGACGAATTGTACGACATGGTAAGAAAGAATATTCATTCTCTATACACGCTATTCTGCGGTATATTTGAAAAAGAACAGAGACAAACGGTATATTATTGTGTCTTTACGCGCCTGCGAAGTATGACATCACATCTGTATGGCTGATTAGATTTCTTATTCAATTCAGTAGCTTATTGTCGAAGGCAATTTATGGCCATAACGCAGATGCATTTTTTACTACTAAGACCGGTGCTTTTTGCTACATTTTCAATGTAAAAATGGTTCTAAACAGCACTATGCATGCTTATTATATCCATTGTTAATGGATATAGAAAATGATATGATTGGTACGTTGATTCATTACCACGAAATAAGAGAATACGCTACATGACATCTTCATTTATTAGATTCTCGATGTAGGAAATCCGGGTAAAATTTTTAATACAAATCATGATTGCTTTTTTCTTACTCTGTAATTGCTGTAATTTTTTAATCAGAACTACCCGATGAACAACGTGAATGACAGGCATATTCTCGCCAGTCAAGGCCGTTTCGTAACAACGGAATTTGAACCGTGTTTCGACGCTGCCGATTTCATGCGCGCTGGGAAAGATATTTTTGCGCAACGGAGCCAAGTTACCAATATGATGGGAATTGAATGGATGAAACGTCATTTGGAGCCAGAATATAACATTCATGTGTTGTCTTTCAAAGATCCAAACCCGATGCATATTGACGCCACATTTAATGTCATTGGACCGGGGTTGGTGATCGTGAATCCCACGAGGCCATGCAATCAGGTAAGTTTCCGTGTTGGAAACACGCAAATTTTCAGAGAACTGGGTGAAGAAACGTAGATGCGCGCACAAGAATACACTTTCTTCTTTATGTATGAGATTTTACAAAGCCACTGCCACCGTTAGCTTGACTCAAGACAAATAAAAATTATGTTTTATTTTCAAACATTGCTTGTTTCACCCGGCCTATTACATAAACCGGCATTTTAAAGAGAGAACGTTTACTTTGGCAATTTCGTCTAGACCTTAATCAATATTCGTTTATTTATATAATATCATACGGCAAAAGTTCTGACGGATATCCGGATTCAATTATTCCACTACCCACAATTAAACACATTGATAAAATCAATTATAATATTTCAATCGTGCTTTCCCAACAAAGTTTTATATTCATTGGTTGGTACCAGTGATTAGGTAATGACATTGGTGTTTACTACATCGAACTTGAATAATGAAGTTGGTGGAATACTCGGACTATCCACAGCTGTTGAAGTATTGTTCACTTTTTCAGATTGAAATGTTCAAACAGGCCGGTTGGAAAATTGTTACTGCAGCCACTCCTACAATATCTGACAGTATGTTAATGATTTTTATTATGGATAATTCCGATTACAACATGATTTGATTCGGGGCATGATAAACCAGGATGGAGTTTTATATCTTAAAAACATGTAATGCTGATTATCATTTAACAAAACATCAACGGTTAGAAGGGACAATACTAAATCCAGTGAAGACAAGATGTCAGCTACAGCGGTATTTAGTATTGTCCGTTAGATAACCTCGGTAGCAGTATGGTACAGTAGTATTAAGTATTTAGCTGGTACAAGTGGCACTGTGGGTTTTAGTATTGTTCGTTAGAAGGGGAGGATATGTGGTAACGTGCATTCTTTTATTATTATTCCCGTGTGTAAAAATGTCGATTCCCGATTAAACTCTTAATCAACCAGTCAGGCGTTGGGATTTATCATAACATTTCTTCCGATGATATTTTTTCAGGTCATCCTCTTTGGATGTCTTCCAAGTGGCTTTCGATGAACGTGCTTATGTTAGACGAGAATAGAGTTGTTTGCGAAACAAATGAAATACCAACAATCAAGATGTTTGAGAAACTCGGTGAGTAAATATGTATCTATTATGAAATGAATTAAATATGCTGATACCGGGTTCAAAGTACGTCGCGGTTGAAATTACTTTACATGCATTAATTGCTTTTTCTGTGATGGAATTGGACACATGCTACTGGACGGGTTTTCTATGATTTATTACGTCTGGCGCTTTGTACATTTTCATTTCGCATTTTATTATTTCATTTGGAAAACATTTGGTATTTTAGGCCTATTGGGAGATATAATAGAGGATTTTATATATACTGTTAATAATACAATGGCAAAATGGATAATCCCACATGGTCCTGGAATTAATAATGCCTAATAATCGGAATTCAACTGTATGCTGATATCCAACATAACTTTTGTCTTTTCTTCGAAGGAATTGAAACAATCAAGGTAAGTATCACTCATGCAAATTCTCTTGGTGGTGGATTTCATTGCTGGACAACGGATGTCAGAAGACGTGGGGAATTACAATCCTATTTATAAGATCGGAATATACTCACTACTATTTGATATATAACGATAGGTTTCTGGTTTGGTGTAGTACCATATTTCATCTTGCAGTCAACATCATGTAATATTGTAGCAATATTGGTTAACGCTGATCAATAAAGCTCTATTTACTTAGGGTATAATAAACATCTTCCCCCGCTTAACTACAGGATCTTTCTTATTGTTAGTTGGTGATTCAAGGTTTTTATGATGGAAGTAGTAAAATACAGATAAACAAATTAGATTATGGCAGTAAACTATAACCGAAAACCAACGATAGATTGATTACTCTTTAGTGACCTCCAACGTTCTCAATAATTTTGAATTGTTATGCCTTGAGCAAAATAGTTCAAATTCACAACTACTTTGCGGCATTGAAACTTTTATGAAGTGAAGTGGCAATACACATAACCTTATTATTTTTGGGTAGCAAACGATTACAATGGCAAAAAAATGTGTGAATTAAAACAAGCGATATTTAGATGTGCAGCGACTTAAACGCAACTATGGTGATGTCAAGTCCACACATCATTTCCTTAATGCCACATAATTGATTATTAAGTTTGTGCCAATTCAGTCGAGAAATATTAGAACATAGATATGGTTTATCATGCCATAATATCGCGTAGAATAAATGCTAAGATATATCCGATACAATAGCAATGTTATTTAAAGATCGTTGTTTGAAATAATGTTTCGCGTTGTCCTACGGGCCGAAATATTATTTTTTCGGGTTTGTTAAAATTTTATAGTAGTAATTAAGTTCGTTTCAAGTAACTCGACTCGAGCAACCTATGCAACTCGAGTCAGACTTACGTTTTTCCTACTTGCACTGTACGGTTCATTCTATCTTTGATTTTAGAGAGTTGGGCCAGAGAGCAGCCCGGTTTGTTCGTATAATGACTGGGATCCGCTGGAAGAAATCATTGTTGGAATTCGGTAGTATTCTGCGACACGAGGGTGTGGTTGTGCGTCGCCTCGACTGGGTGTTAATTTCATTTAATATACTTTGGTTATAATAAAACGAACATTCAAAAGTTGAAGATGAAGCGATTACGAAGGAAAAGGTCCGTCGTATCTGGCTTCAGTTTCATAAAGGTTTTCGTCTTTCTTATCTGTCGCCAAATTGTACATCTGAACAATTTGATGCTTGGTTAATCCATCCATGTGAATTATAATTCAGTATCTGTTTCAATTTCCCTCCTTGGAGATGCTGAGAAGACGTAAGCGCAAATGGACTCCTCTCTTGAGTCCGTTTTTTCGTTTTTCGTTTCTTTTTTCGTTGTTGGGTGATCCTTGTCGCTGCTCGTTCATTAACTGACATAACAAAATAGTTGTTTATAATCTAGTGTTTACATCGACGGTATTCTACAAATTTAGAAATTAGTTGGATGAACGGTATTCTTTCGCCCTAATATTCAGCCTTTTTCCATTGTTTTGAACTTTAATCAGTTCTTGTACATTTGTTGCCAAATGAATAGCGAATTCGTAATTTCTGATGCGTTGAAGCTCTTTTATGACCTCTAGTGTGTTTTCAATTTTCTTGGTTGTAGGTGAGAATTCATTCATGAATTTTAGTGCCGCTGTGGCTAAATTATAATACTCAAGATTGTTGTTACAGCAGATATACCAGACATGAACGTCTTCTAATTCAGCCGATGTTAACTGGAGACAGATAGTAGTATTATTTATATATTTATGAAGGTTTAAACATCGGTAATATTTATTATGTTACAAGCTTTGCTGTACGTACTTTCCGAGCGATAGGATTAAGAATTTTCAACATTGAATGAAAAATTTGGAATTCTCCATGTTGTCATTTCCATATCAAGTGAACATCATACATTTTAGCGATTCCGTATTTGTGTAGTGATATCTGATCGTAATATAATGTTAGATTCAATCAACAATCCATCTTTGAGCTGATAACACAAATGATATCTGCTCAGTGATATTGATATATGTGATATTAGTATTATTATTTGGCTGATGTGATATCAGAGTAGTCTCGTCTCATTTTTATCTCCTCTTCTGTAACTATGATGTTGAATTTAATATTCACTTGTTCATTTTTTCTCTTTCAGCTTTTTAATGGATTCTCTGATCGCTTTTAGGCATCATGTCAAAAGCAGCTAGTAGAAAGACAGGAAAAATCCTTAAAAAGATGCATCTGTGCGAGTACCCTCAGTGCCATAGGACGTACTCGACTGCCGGTAACCTAAAAACCCATCAAAAGACTCACAAAGGTGAATATCAATTCACTTGCACGGAAGATGGTTGCGGAAAATCATTTTTGACGAGTTACAGCTTAAAAATACACATTCGAGTTCATACGAACGAACGTCCGTACCAGTGCGATATGGGTTGCGAAAAAGCTTTCAATACGCTGTACAGACTGAAAGCTCACAAGAGAATACATAGCGGAGAAACATTTAAATGTATAACTAACAACTGCTTCAAATATTTCACAACAAGGAGTGATCTAAGAAAACATAGCAGGACACATACAGGAGAAAAACCGTATCATTGCATGATCAGTGACTGTAAAAAAGCTTTCACTGCAAGTCATCATTTAAAGTCGCATGTAAGGAGTCACAAAGGTGAACGACCTTTTTCATGTGAGGAGAGCGGATGCACAAAAACTTATGCGGCAAAAGCAAGTTTAAAACATCATCTTGAAAAGCGTCATGTGCCCAAAGAGGATACTCCACCTGCTAACACTACAAACGAGCAACAATCTTCTCCAGGGATGGATTCGAATAACGGATTGTCATTGCTTATAGAGTCCATATGTTCTGATTTTGCATCGCAAGATTGTTTCGTTACCAACATTCAGGAGAATGGCCAGCAGATTGAGTTAGGCCAAGACATTAATCAAAACATGGTTTTACCCCAACAGCAGACGTCACATCATCAAAATATAAATGACCAATGTACAATGCAAAATAATAATATGGAACAAGTGCAAACACAGAATAATTGCTCTCTCCAACAAGAAAATCAGAACCAATACATGAATCATGGTTTAACTTACCTAAACACTTGTGATATGACACAAACATCTGATAAAAACCAAAGTTCATTGCAGCATGATTATACGTCTGTACAGAACTTAAATATCATGAATCACCAGACCAACACTTATTCTCGACTCCCATCCGCTGATATGATATTGCAACAACAATATGACAATCCAGCACAGTCAAACTGTGGCTTCCCAATGATAATGGAACAGATGTCTTACGTACCGTATCTTACATCGGTTACTGACGGAATGCAGGATCCAAATTCGATATTGGGTCAAGATATATCTCAGCACCCTTCGATAGCCTCCACATCACAGCCTCTACAAGAGCAGATGATTCCAGAATTAAACACGGCTCAAGACAATGATATTGATGATGAAGATGACATTCAAAATATTGCTAAAGCTGCGATCGACGCTTTAAAAGATTCAACTATTCAAGGAGTCCCGATTATTATCATCAAGAAAGAAAGTAAAGGAATGTGTGGTTGCAAATGTGCACATTCAGAACAAGTTTCTAATGCTGAAAACAATTCACAAACATTTAATACTTTGAATGCTAAAGTTGTAGTGCTACCTAATCAAAGTAATTTGTGAATCGGTGCTGCTCAAACTTACTGTAAATTCCCTAGGAAAATTCCATTGAGTTTCTTGCTAATCTAAAAATTGTACAATGGCAAAACCATATGCAATGCAATATAGAATCTATCTAGAAATGGAAGATTTGAACAGGGAGTTGTAAATCAGAGTCCTTCCAAAGGAGGATGCTCATCATTGCATGGAAGGAATTGGGATCACAGATCTGTAAATTCAAACTGTTGATATACTGACGCAGCTGTCTTCTTCCACCCCAGCAGGAGACTCTTGCTTCCCTTCTCCGCAACCTTTGCTGGTTGGCAACTTAAAAGGCATGCGTATTATTTGTAATATAACTTTTGATTGAAACAAACTTGGCAAGGGGAAAAAGACGTTTGGTAAGAGAAGGGGGGATGAGGCAATAAGGTTTAGAATAAAATCATGTTGGTAGACTCATTATTATTAGATTTCTTCCAATTAATCATGGCAAAATTCCAGTAGCTGAATAAATAAGTAGTAGAATTAATTTATCTTAGTTATAGGAGGCCTTTGTCAAGCCTCTCATAATATTATAGATTCTGGTTAGCCTGACTTAAGGTAATGGCAATAGCATGAGCATGACATGTTTATATGACCAGAATCCATCAAATTATTACCGCAATGCAAGCTTGAATTGTAATGTATGTAATTTGAAAATAATACGTAGTGAATAGTTATGAGGAAGGTAGTTGCATAATTTACTTTCCATGTAATCCATTAATGCTTTTGCACATACCGTTAGTTTCATTTTATACCACAATTTTTTAATTTCTGCACCTGAATTATTTTCCTCAAGCAATTTAAACTACTGATTTGTGAGTTAAACCAACTATGCTTTCTCTTCAATTTGTTTTTGTTACCGATATGAGAAATAACTGGTAATTGTAGCAGTACAGTAATTGCTTTTCCTTATAATTACCTCTGTAAAAGACCATTAGACTAGTTTACTTGTGCCAATCACAGAAAAGGTAACTGAATACATTTATGTCCACACTGTATAAACATGAAAATAAACTTCATTTTTATCAAACCATATGATACAGAGATTATGTCGGACTTACATTCAAATCTTATGACCAACTATCTAGGACAGTGATTCTTAAACTGGGCTCGGTGTTCAAGGGGTTCATGAAGCCGTTCTAGAGGGACCACAAAGTACATTGAATTGTACTGAATGAATGTAATAAACAGATAAATACATTTTTATGTTTAAAAAAATGAGTTCACACGTGTTCGAACTGGAGCAATCTCGAACCACCATAGCATTGAAGTATTTTGAATGGCAGTCCAGCGTCATAATAATTCAATATACTTTTTTTGGGAAACCGCAAATTATTTAAAAAAAATTCAGGGGAAAGCTACGCAATATTTTTGAAAAAGTTTGAGAACCACCGATCTACAACCTAAATTTGCTCAAATAGACTTTGTCGGCCATAGTTTGCATAGTAACTTTTTAAGTCAAGTATACGGCATATCAGTTATAGTAGACTGCTAATGGTTTTTTCTACTATGAGTCTTTCAATTTTTGCTGGAAGGTTTCTGCTACAAATCAAAATCCTATTTGAAGTACTGCAATGGGAACTTTTTTAGTTGTGTTTGTCTTAATGTATAATTGCGTATATGTATACCTTTCGGCATTAAATTACTGTTTCTTTTTGTTCTTGAAAAAAACTTATGATGTTGTTCATTCCATTGCATAAGGAATAAGATTCATTAGAAATTAGGTTTCTATTTATGCGCTTTGTTTAACTCAGTTAATTTATTTGTTTTGTAGATAACCATTAGTAGTATTATGTATCCTTATTGTACATGCTCTAACTGTGAGCCACAAAAGCATCTAAAAATCACCAAGCTTATTGCGTTTTGTTATTATTTCTTATATGTTAATGGTTTTCATACTAAATTGATTTTATATATCCATTGTAGCAAGTGTATATCAGAGTATATCATTACAAGCACTTCAACTTACAACCTGTGTAACTCTCGTCCATCCATATCTACGACCACATCAAAATTGTATCGAGAAATAAGCCATTTCTAAGATTAATTAAAAAAATTATAAAAGACACAGATCAGAAGGACAGACTGACTTACGTTTAAATTGACGTATGACTGCATGGTCGAAACGTATTGGGCTCATAAATTGACGAGTGTATGCTGAACATGCTGCAGTTTATCCCTTGTACTGCATATTTTAGTTCATGCCGCATGTCCTTTGTTACTTTCTATTAACTCGGATTGCGCAGTTCCCATACCTAAGCAATCTTGCCATTCATATATGATCCTGGTTACTTTGTGATTAGTCCTATTGTTAAGTTTGTGTAGCGCACAATGTAATATATATTGGAATTGAAATTTTTTCTATTTGCTGGAATACAATAACATGTCCACAACCACCCAGTTGTTTGCGAACCAAATGTGGGATTTTATCTGATGCTTTAGCACAAGGTCAGGCAATTGTTTTGTTTTGGCATGTCACAAGTGGGTCATATATACTTCTATCCTCCATCTGTGACATTGGTAACCTTGATATTGTTTTGATTCGACTAAATATCGGTAAAATGAATGAATGAATAGAAAAATGTCATCATTATGTAAGAGATTGTATTTTAAAAATCATACAGAGGTAAGTTTAGGGGACCACAAGCATTAGTCCTTGAATTTTTGTAGTCAGTGTTTGCAAATACCTGAAAGCATGACATTAAATGCAATAAGTATAATTATTACTAATGACATTATTATTTGGTAACTAACCGTTCGTGTGCACATGAATTTTTTGTGTGCACTCATTGCTAAACATGTGTGCGCAACATTTTATATAAGCTATCAAGTCATATTTACACAATCAAGTGGCATTCCTTGGTCTTTTTCAAGATGGCACATGGCTTTATTTGTATTGGTTGTACATTACTTTTCCTTTTTTCTTTTTTTGTCAACTTCAAATAAACGTTTAATACAGTAATGTACTGTCATGTAATATTAAAGATATCTGATTGCCTTGATGGGAGTACGGGGACTTTCAACATATGTGGATGAAAATTGCAGAAGATTTTATGAAAGAAAAAAGCTGAACAATTGCTCAATAGTGATTGATGGATATGGAATTCTTTACTATCTATATTATTCCTGTGAAATAGATTCAAGGTATGAGGAAACACATTGAATATTTCAAAAGTAAATTGTTGGAACCTGTGCTAGTTTGGGAAGATAAATTATTATGTTTGACAATTATTGTGGAAGGATTTGATTTGAAAATAAATGATGATAATTTGCATTAGATTATGAAAATTAAGATTTGTTTTGGAGAGAATCAAATATAACTAGGGTCTTGTTCAGACTAAGGCAATCATTCTAAATGCAGTACATTATCTCCGATTATTATTTACTCTATTTTCATTTGAAACCAAGCTTCAGTCCCTCAGAAGGTGATCAACTCCTTCAAATGATTTTCTGTTTTCTGTAGAGTGAAGTGTTAAGTCTGTTAAGGTGTTATCACCTGTGAATATTCATCCAAAATGTGTGTGTGTATTTTGTAATCTTTAGAAATCACTTTTGTGTGCTTGTTTATATTCAAATATACTTAATTTGTCCAAAATATGCGACCTGTGGTCTTCAGAAAGATTTTCATTCGGGTAAAGGTTGACTATCCTGATTTAAGGTATCTTTTAAAAGATTTCTGTTAATTTTCAGATTAGGTGGAGAATATGAAGTTCTTGTTTCCGTTATAAGAAAATTTTTCAACCAGCTCAAGCAATGTGAGATCACTTCACACGTGATATTCGATGGGTAAAAAAATCTCATTCTACAACATGAGAATTATTTCGGTAAATTTAATGTTACGTTATACTTTCTAGACCATTATCGGAAGATAAAGTGAGCTGTACTGTCCAGAGAATGCGTGACAAAGTCCGTGAAGTATGTACTATGTTCAACACTGGTCAGTTATCTGAAGGAAGAAGAAAACATTTGCCATTATTTGCAAGTAAGAGCAGTGCGAGTAGCTGACTGAAGGTTTAGGTCAAGGGGTCTACGAAATGGTCAATGAGATTATTCACGGGGTCGATAAATGTATAGGGGTCAGATGCTGGCATTAGTATGATGGTTTAGTATGCAGTTTCCCTAACTATTGCATGTGGAAACTGAGCATCTCCTTTAGTAATTAATACGTTCCTTGAAGTCAATTAGGGATCAAGGGATGATAGTCAAAAAAGTTCTAGGGCTGTTAGAGGATTCAATTTATTTTTAAGAACTTTTTTATCAAGATAACATTGTTATTATTTTCAGTTGATGTATTTCAACACACTTTGAATGAGCTTCACATTCCATACATGATTTCACTCAATGATGCTGATTCAGAAATTGCTGCTTTTGCCAATCATGCTGGTTGTTATGTACTTGCCCAGGACAGTGACTTTTTCATCTACGATTTGCAGCATGGATATTTACCTTTGATGCATTTCTTTTGGGAAGAGGTGTGAAGATTATCTCTGTCTATTATACATGTTAGCAGAGGTGACCTATTGACCTTTGTGACACAGATAATGGGATACATCACCTGGAAGATGTGGTACAGTAGTTTTCCCTTACTTGTATATTAAGTTATTCAAATATTGTACTGTACAGTACTAGCAAGTTGACATGGACACTCATTCCGAATTAAAGCCAATTACGACTTGTAGCAAGGGTTCATCTCACAATGTATCTCTTAATTCATATCAATCATCTCGTTTTCAAAGTATAAAAGTTTATTCAATGATTCATCCAACTTTCAGGTTTTCAAAGATGGTCATAATCCTCCNTCATATTGTGTGCCAATCTTACGATATTAAAAGCATGATTCGACAGTTCGATATCAATGAGTCAGCACTACCTTGGCTTTCAATATTACTTGGCAATGACTGGATAAATCAGGATATATTTAAACAATTTGTTTTGAAGTTATTGACAAAGGTAAACTCTTGTCTTTTGTAATCGTACCAGGCAATGGATGTTAAATAGCAGATTTATTTGCACTTAGAAATCTCAACCATCAAAGAAAAAGAAGAAAAAAGCCCATGGGAAAGTGGAAATAGTTCTTGCTTGGTTATCTACACAATATCAGAGTGATTCTCAGATGATAAATAAACTGCAGCAGAATAAGTCAAAGCAATATAAAGAAATAGAAATACCAAAAATTCACAAGTGTTTGGATCTTTACAGAATGCTTCCAAATATGAGTGAACATGCAAAATTGCTGGTGAGAGCTAGTTTAATTTTTGATCTGTTATTACACTTTTAAAAATAACAATTTTAGACTACTTATGTACGAGATATCTAGGATGTCAACGGTCAAGTATCAGTGGTCTTTAAAAGAGGTGGTCGTCAAGTGAGGAGTTCCTGTATAACATATAAATATATTGAAATACTAATTTTTTTGCTGTTCACTGCTTTTCTCTTTTACTGGATTTTCATGTTCCTTTCACACTTCTATTATAAAGTTTTAATAGATGAATTTGACATAAAAAATCGCTGTGTTGGCCTTTGTACTATATTCAATATCATCATTGTAATATCTTATTTATTAAAACACTTAGATGCCAACACAACCAGATCTTAGAGAGGAAGGTAACCATGAAATTTCACCAGCTAGAGCTGATGATTCAGTAAGGTAAGTTGGAATATATTTTATGGTCTAATACAGAACTGTATATATTTTAAACTCTTGCCAATAGAGATTGTCATAGGTAGTAAAACAACTTAATATTATATCTATCAATACATGCTTACATTTACAATATATAATTTTCTGCTGCATTTTATGTTCAACGAATTCTACCCGACCATCCAAACTCATCCTCACGGACCTTAGTGTACCACTAGTTCCTAAAACCCATTCTCAATACTGGTTGTATGAGATCTAAGAGGCAACATTCATTCATTGTTGCTTTTCTGACAGCTTTCTATTTTGGTATAAACTTTTCAGGACTGGCAGTTTGCCTCCATTGGTCTGTGATGTCAAAAATCTCCAGCTTGTCCTTTTACCAGTGATTCCTTCGGATCCTAGGAAACCATCTCCACACTTGTCAGCCCAGAAAATTAGATCAGTAATTTATGAAGTAATCTTGAGAAAATATTCTGATTCCCAAGAAGCGACAATGATACTTGAATATGACAGGGTTGGGCCCACTTACAAAAGATCACGATGCGTAGAACCAGTTGTCACTATTTGTCCAGTATGTCAAAAGAAAAATGAAGAACTACCATGTCAATGTCTTGCTAAGATTGCAAACAAAAATGAAGTATTTGAGTCCGTAATAAAAAGGATATTAGAGATTGAGGATATTAATTTGAAGCAATGGTGTGATAAATTAATGTCTTCTGTTTGTGTAGTTGATGTAAAAGATTGGGTTGATTTCGAAGTTCTTTTGTTATCCATTCTGTACTGGGTTAGATGTTCCACACCAGCACCTTCAGTTGTTTGTGCATTGGCGATTGTAATAGCATGGTCTATATATAGTCACTCCTCTAACTGCAGTAAAGAGGAATTAAAGGAGGATAGTAGTGAAAACTATCTATCCCCCAATCAAAAGTCTCAGGTAAAAACCTGTAAAGAAAAAGGCACTCAGACCAGCATGAACAAGGAGTCTAAAAAGAGTCATAACTCCAGCTATAGTGCTGTTGAACTACTTGATGCGATATCACCTACATCTGTTAGTGCAGCTGGTTACAGAGAATATTATGATAACAACGTCAATATGGAATTGCTTCACAGTGCCAGTGAATGGCAGTGTATATTGCAGTCAATTCTCATGCTGAAGAAAATCATTCAACCAGGCAAGCCATTGTTTGCAGCCCATGGGGTTCTGAACAGCAATACCTTACTGCAGAAAGTTTTTGCTAGAATAAAAAAGGAAATGCGGCATCAAATGAAGAGGAATCCAAAAAGCTTACACTTACTTTCTACTCATTTGGCAGGTGAGTTGTTTACTGTATGTTACAAAAAATTTTAGGCATTCAAATTATATTTCTTCAAAGCTTATGGTTTAACACTGGATCTCACTTGCAGTAGCAGGCTGGGTCATAAACCCGGCCCGGTTACTTCACCTATTACTTTGACTTATGAGTCCACAATATGCAGTAGCATCAACAAGTAGGCTATAGCTTCCACTGCTCAATAATTATGGTGCATCATGGAAGACATTTTGTTATTTAGAGGAGACATAGAAGGCATTGGATTTTGGCTGCAGTTTCCTCAATCCTAGAGCTATAAAAACCTCTCCCAAAAGTTCTAACATTCAGCAATATTTTTTTCAGGCAACATACAAGTTCTGAATCACAAAATGACATCTTTGTTTCGTGTTTTCATTGATTTTTTATCACAACATGCACAACAGAAAAATTCAATCACCTTATCACAGTAATTTGCATGCATAACAATAAACAGTAACACATATTACATGGAAAGCCATATGCATTTTTATGTACTGCCTGGATATCCAAGAATGTGGTAATAAAGTGTTGTACTACTTGAGGTCACAAGTTTATGTATAACTAGCAGAGCTTATTGAATAATATATTTGGAGTTTTTAAACAGCTTTGTAGCGTTCAATATCTGTTATCGAAATATTTGAATCTGTCCTGTTGTAATTGAATGTTTGTGTCATAATTGAATGTTTGAATCATTCGGAACGAGGAAATTACGGGAAAAAGGATTCATTCGGACATGGAAAACATTATATGATGTTTAAAAAATGCAACATGCAATCTGGTAATTTTTGTGAAATTAGAAGTACAAAGGATCCAAATTAGTCCTAGCAAATCTTACAAAATTGTCTGCACCTTCATTTATAAGATAATGAAGTTAGTCACAGTAAAATTCTCTGACAGGCAATGGTAGAGACATAATAACACTTGAAGACAAAATATTTATACTTTAGTACGCCAATGTTGAGTAGACATAAATCCAGGTAATCCAAATATGTCTTTCTCCAACTCAACCTATAATCAAGTATACATAGCAACAAATTGTAACAATTATATATGATTTGATATATATATGTTTGATACATTGACAACAACTGTTTATTCTTTTTTCACTCTCCCAATTTTTTCTTGATTCCGATTGCATTTCTCAATGATCGAATCAAAGTTTTTCAGAAAAGCTAAACCAACGACCCGAAACAATCCCAGGAACACGGATTGAATTAATGTGTTTACCACAGAATTCGATGGAGAAATTCCACAAGTGATGTTCCCTGGAAAACAAAAATATTTCAATGCAAAATTATTCCCAAAGATTTAATAAAACCTGTGCTAAACCCTAAAGAATTTGAAGTAGAATACGTATAAGTAGTACTGCTGTAAATGCAAAGAACAACAAAACACTGCATAACTTTTATAAGGTACTAACAAAACTATCTATTATAGCCTTGCCAGGAAAATATGTTATAGGTTTATATCAATGTTCTTATTTTTACCGCTTGAAGTCATAATTCGAATTTAATCTCACTTAGTCCTCGAGGGAGCCAGAATTTTTGTTGTTTATGCATTATTGTACCTTTGTGCCAAATATAGTGAAGATGGGTGCAATTTTAATGCCTGTATTGTATCCTTACCTAACAAAAATCCTTCCAAACCAATTGTGCTGCTAAACTCTCCTTTCACAGCATCACCAACAATCTGTTTAGCAACAGTATCTGGTTGGTGGATTCCAGATGTTTCACAGATAAGTTTTGTTTCTTCAGGTTTTAAGTCACCTTATCGAAGGAAAAGTAACATTATAGAGACGGTGCCAGCTAATATAGTACTGAAAGGACACAGACACAATTTACCTTCATTCTCATTCCGAAAGCCTGGAGTGTCAGTATCAGGAGGGAATGACATTGTGATGGCAATGTTATGAGGTTTCAACTGACCAGAAGATAATGAAGGCTATTATTCTATGTTTAGAATCAAGAAAATTATTATATCAGAGCTAAATGAAGGAATTTAAACCTCCATCTGCAGAGCTTCGGCAAGTCCTCGTAGAGCAAATTTTGATGCACAGTAAGCTGTATAACCATAAAGGCCAAGTTGCCCAGCTTGCGAGCTTGTAAATATGATACGACCTGACATAAAATGAGAGAATGGTTTCATGTGGATAATACACAGAATAGAACTTGATGTACCTTGCTTTCGTTGCTTCATTCCTGAAACAACAGCTTGAGAGCAGTAAACCGAACCCAGATAGTTGACTTCCATTACTTTTTTGAATATATTTGAATCTGTTTCCTAAAGAAAAACGTATCATTAAAAAATATACACACCACAAGCTTTAAGATATTTTAATACAATCACACCTCAAATTGTTGGGCATGAGATGTACCAGCACAGTTAAATAAAAAGTCCACTGGTCCAAGCTTTTCTTCTGCTTGTTTAATTGCAATCTTTACCTAAAATAGGATTCATGATATATAAATATCAAATAATGGGGATTTAATCTAGTAATAAGATTCTTTAGATTTCATAATATTCACCTCATCTGGATCATTTGCTACATCAAGCGAAATGCAAATCACTTTTTGCTTTTCTCCTCCTTCCTTCATTTCTTTCTCAATCTCCTTCTTTGCATCCTCCAATTTTTCTTTATTTCTTGCTATGATGGAAACGAATCCACCTAAGCGAGCGCATTCCTTATAAAATAAGTAACCTCAAGCATTAAAAAATTTTGTAATGGTATTGAATGAAAATGATCACAGAGGGGTAATGCTTTGCTATTTGAGTATTAGAAAACCTTTTTGCAATGTCCATATTTTTACCCAAATAGCATTAACCCGTTGCTACCGACATTAAAATTTTAGGCCAAATAGCCCACCCCCTCTTAGTTAAGGACCGACTAAAGCCTATCTCCTTTACCTTCGCGACCGCCAGTCCAATCCCACTCGAACCACCGGTGACCATGACATGAGCGCCATGTGGCGTAAGTCTTGTAGGCTTAGTACTAACAAGAATAAACACCACAAGGACTAGAATAAAAATTAGCAATAAAATCCACATTTTATCGACTTGAATTTGTAAAATGTCAATTCAGTTGCTTTGACCAAGTTTCAAGCATCCGCCGGTACTGCAACAAATTAGACCCGCTACACCCTAACACAGTGCTCCGCAACCGGTGTGCCGCGGCACAATACTCGGGCGTAATTTTCATTAATTTGTGATTGAGTTGTTGTTCATATATTCAGATATTGTTTTCTCATTGGTTTTTACATTCAACTGTGCATTTGTTGTTATTTTCAAAGTCTGAGGTTATTGTAATACCGCGGTTACCTTGGCCGCAATTATACTAGTCGCCCATCCTTTCTATGGTTACCTAGGATCGATACAAGGATATGCGACCAACGCAACCCTGTGTTATTATTGCATTGCATATACTGTACTTACACCGTAATCACAGTGTATGGTGTTCTTAATTGGTAATTTGTTTGAAAACCAGCAAAAATAATACAATGAATAGATTAAAGCAACTGGCTTCATTACGATTGAACTATCAACAATGTTGGAGGAGAACAACAGCTATGGTGTAAGAATTTATTGATAATTATCCTGGTATCTAACTTCATATTTGCAATGTTTTTATGTCGTAAATCTTTTCCTTTCTTAGACGATGTTATCAACCTCATTCCAGCTATCATTGTGCTGTTGTGAGTAAACAACGAGCACTACAAAATGACTTGAAAATTGATTTGAATAGGCAACACAGTGCACCACAAGAACAAGGAATTGCAAGACTCATAGAGGCATACAGGTATAGTTTCAGTAATTTCTGTTACCGAGACAACTTTCACACATGGGTCCTTCATTTCCACAACAACAGTGCCGATTTGTTTTGATACAACAAAAATAGAATTTATGTACTATTACTAACCTAAACCAGAACCCAAAAGAACTTGTATATTGGGATGTGGACCTTACCTTATTGCAATGTTTGGCAGAATATCCAAACTATTAAAAATATTAACTATATTGTTTCAGAATTCACGGTCATGAAAAAGCGAATATAAATCCACTTATTTTCCCATCAGACAACAGTGTTCCAGAACTTGCACCAGAAAATTATGGATTGTCAAGTGAATCAACAGTTGAACTTGAGGGCAAGTCATTATTACATTAAGTTTATTGAAATTATTTATAATATTTTAAAGATATAGATTAATTTGCACTATTGCATAATGCTGGTTCCTGATACGGAGGCAATTAACTTGGAGATATCTATCCAAACAACCAAACATGAATTTTTGTGTGATCCAGCCAAATTAATTTTGATTTAAACTAAATCCTTGCTAAGTTGTGGAGTCTCAAGCATTCCCCTATATAAATGTATCCATAAATGTTTTCCTTATATTTTTTTTGTTCTGTTCTACTCTAGATGGAACAGTTGTGAATGTAAGTGAAGTTATTCAAGAACTAAAGCATACTTTCTGTGGTCCTGTATCAATTGAAACTTCCCAACTAAATACACAAAGTGAGAAGAGTTTCATGTCAATAGCTTTGACTGAACTTCGAAACAAAGAACTGCCTGATGAGAAGAAAAAATTTATTGCACAACTACTTATTGAATCTGAGGTACAAATATTATCATATCTTTCAATGGAACTGTAATTGATCTTTTATGTAGAGGTATGCGTTGTATATTTTACTAAGGGGTTTGTAGACAGTTCATGATGCTCTACTTCCTTATTCTATAACCCTAATTATTTCAGGCAATAGACCATTTCTTGGCTTCGAAATTCACAACCCTAAAACGATACGGTGGTGAAGGAGCAGAAGCAGCTGTTGTTTTCTGTCAGAATATCTTTGATCAAGCTGCTGGGAAAGGTATCAAAGAAATCGTTATTGGGATGCCGCACAGAGGAAAAACTAATCTTCTATTCGGCCAATTGAAATTTCCCCCAGAGGTATGTTGCTTTATTCCTTATACAATAGAACCTTGGAAGCATTAATTGTTTGCTGGAAGTATGATATAAATTATATTATTAAGTATTTTTCAGGATCCATGGTCACTATAGTTAACACTTATTATCACAAAAATAGAACAAAAAACAGTAAATGTCTTCAGAGACACAACCACACCGAGTAGAACCAACACAAACTGATAGGAACATGTGTTGAACAGCGACGAACTTCAAATTTTAAACGAAAACTAGAGTATTTTTTCAATTAAAATAAGGATGAAAACTATCAGGGAGATGTTCACTTTGTTTGAATATTTTATTGACATGTTATGAAAAATATGGATATAGGAATTGATGACAAGTGTAATGGTTATTTTTATCAATATAAATGCTTAACTGTGTTTTTTTTATTTTACATTTTCAGATTATTTTTCGCAAGTGTCTTGGTTTGAGCGAGTTTCCCGATGAAGCTCACTCAGTTGCTACCTGCGATGTTATTTCTCATCTAACATCATCTGTCGACCTTGACTCCCCTGAGGGTAAAGTTCACGTCACTATGCTACCATGCCCTTCTCATTTAGAGGTGAAAATTCTATAGTGTCATAGAAAACTTTGATTTGCGAATTGAATCAGTGATGTATCACTACTGATGTGAACCTGCTGTTATTTATGTGGCGCACTTTGTAACATCCTACGGGAGTGAACATGAAATGAAAACTTTGTACTTTCTCGTAATTTCACATGGTTAAGAGCATGAAGTCGAACGAATCACTCCACTTTTGTTGATTATATGTGTTGGTGTCTTATGAAATGTCGGAGGAACTTGCTTGGGCTGCCTTTGAACTTGGAATTAATGAGTATATTCCACAATAGGCAGGTGTAGGAAAACACCTGCTCTCTTTTTTCAATATTTTACACAAAAGGCCGCTGTTAACTAATAAGTCGCAAATGTCTGAATTCATTAAAAACGTCTTCAGGAAATACAGTCATCTGAACCACAGAACAATGAATGAACACTTATTCATGTAGGAGCTAATGGTATGGTAATATTATAGCTGTTAATTATCTGTATTCTTCACAGGCAGTCAATGCTGTTGCAATGGGAAAAACTAGAGGCAGACTACAAACACTGGAAGGAGGAGATTATGGAAATAGTCAGAATAAAGTTCTATGCTTTCTAATGCATGGCGATGCTGCGATTGCTGGTCAAGGTAATAGCTTTTGTATGTTATACAATTCTTCATATATTTTGTTCAAGTAAATTAGTTGAACAGTACTGTAATAGCTAAAAATTCTCACAAACTTAAAATAATGAAAGACAAACAGAATTAGAAAATAGGGAGTATTTGATTGCAAGATCAATAAGCAAACAATTAGTTGTAATTACAGGTATGGATTCATACATTCCTACAGACATAAGCACTGTTCTCAATTTCATGTGGTTTAAGGCAAATAATGTATGCTACAACCACATAAGTATATACATACCGATAGTATAGTTTATCAAGTTTCATAATTTCCTTAATAAAAAGTCACAATGGTATAACTATTTATATCCAAACTTTACCTAGATAGGGTGCTATGAAGTAGCAGGATTTACATTGGCAGTGATGCCTTAAATATTGTGTGCTTTCAATTAATATCGAAACTATATACAGTACAAGCTTACAATTACAATAAGGGGAGTTGACTTACTCCACAGCCCTGATTTTAACACACACTTAAGTTAATGTAAGAATTAGGATAGCCGACATGTACACTGAAAAGAACGATGGAAGTAGTGTAGCAATTCCTGAAGCTAAAGTGCTTTCAATTCCTCCACCTGATATGACAGAATAAGTGAGCATTAGAAACATAGAAACTTGGGAAGTGAATATATATTTCATCTGTGGTAATACAAAGAGTAGTGTACCTTGTTTGCGACCTGACACTGTGATAATGTCCTCATCCACAGAGTACACTTGTTTGCTACCTGACACTGGGATTGTGTGATTGTGTGTGACATCCACAGAATTGTTCTTTGCTGAGGTTGTCGCTGTTGTATTGCTTGGTAGTTCTGTGCCGACTGTGTTCACTTCCGTTGTTCCCAGAGTTGTTTGTCCTTCATTTTGAATTGCAACCATCGGTTCCGTTGTTTGAAATTCATTTTCTGTGAGTATTTAAAGATTGCTGTTTGTTTCCTCCTTCCGGAAATACTCATTAATTATGCCATTATCAGTTGTAGAGAAGTTTTCCTAAAATTCTAGTTTACCTGCAACGACGGTTGTTGGTTCATCTTGAATGGACCATTTGCAAATGAAATTATTGTAGTCATTGCACGAGACATTGCTCCATTTACCCATTGCTGTAGCCTTTCCACTCATCCTGATACAGATGTCGCTCTTTACCGAGACTTGTGATTCACCAGTCATCCAGTTTTTGTAGGCACCTGCATTACTGATGAATATAACAGCTGAGAGTTTATCAGTTATATATGATCAACTATATAATAAGGGGGGCGATATTCAAAAAAATATTATATAACTTTTTTTGTACCTAACATGCTGCGAAACAGATATATGAGAGTTGGGTAAATATTTTTTCTTGAATTTAATATGTTGGTGAGCCTTACAGCTCTCCAGTGTTGTACAGCTTAATGTAAATGCTTACAAAATAGAGATTGAAGAAACACCTTCTGACTAGTGATGAAACAATATGGAGAAAACTTAATACCGATATGAAATTACCTATAGTTCGTATTAAGCCAGATGTTCATTGGATATTTTTTAATTTAAAAACCATGGCGACAGTTTTGTCTTCCCTCAAACGAATAGTATGTAGATTTGAATTTTCGAATAATGCCAATGCTTGAGATAGTTTTTCAAATAACTTACATATCAATGAAATAATCGAATTCATTTCCACCTTCCCTTTCGCTGATATTTTGAATGACTTCATTGATGAAGTTTTGCTCTTGTTTCGATTCAATGGTGGCTATATTCTCGGTTGTTCTGTCATTGTTTTTATCCTGACACATTTTTCTCGCGTCTGTATATCTCAGCTTAGCATTGGAAAATGAATAGGTACTTCCCATGTAATACTTTTCATCCATCCATGCTGTGATACAGAGTTGTAAATGAAATTAGTAACTGATAGATAGAGTGGAGCCTCAGGTAATTAAATTATTAAGTTTTGTTTGACTCTCAATGAACATTTCGTCACATGAAACACTATATAACAATTCACATGATGGTTCAATATATAAAATTGAATGGGAATGAATAAAAAAGTCTTACAGATATATACTGGCAACCCTGGGGATGTGCCCTTAACCTGTGCCAATTTTTTCATCAGTATTTTTTCTGCAGCCCATCGGCTCATTTTTCTCTGTGTGACTATTTTTCAAGCAGCTTTATTTCCCGCCCATTTTTCACCTAGTATTCGTAGCCCACCGTGCATTTCCTAAATGCCCTTCTGACCAGTCCGCCCCTGTTCCATCCAACGTTATGTCAATTTAACTTGAATCAAAATTCCTGTTTACCTTTAATCTGACATACGTAGGGCAATTTCTTCATACAGTTTTCCTTTGCAATGGATCCGTTCAGTATTGTAGCCATACAGTTTTGCAATTCACTGGTATCATCTTCGTATGCGTAATATGAATCACTGACCTGTACATCATCATCAACCCACATCACTTCTCCTCTGAAAACATAAACATCCCTTCGGCATTATTAACTTGCTAAGTTACAAGACATCAGCTGATTTTTGACTTACTTGGAGAGATCTTTATTCTGCTTGAGAATATAGTCAAGTATAACTTTGTTGTTTGATGTTTTGACAAGAGCTCCATTATGGTCATCATAGCAGATGTCAGAAGCATCCTGGAAAGTTGCATTGAGGTACGCGAAAGTGAAAATGTAATCACCATAAAGAAGCACTCTGCTTTGTCCTGGAAACCAAAGTAAAGTAGAAAAATTAGGTTTTTAAACTTATTTAAATCACGGCGCATCTTACAAAGTAAATTTTGACCGGGACACGTTTGCTTTTGTGATCAAATTGTAACTATTAAAAATTCTAGCTTGGAGCTCAAGGAATTTGATAGTAAGCATGAGAATATTGTTACTCGGGTTTTCCCATAATATTTCTTCTATGAGTTTGTTACGACCCGGAATAAGTGATCAATTTTTGCTACGATTTTTTCTACAACCACCCTACAGTACGATATACAAGATTTTTCGATTCTGCTAATGTAGTGGTGTGAGTGTAAGGCATGTTCTTCCATATCAAGGATATTAAATTTGTAATTTCATAATCGCTGCTATTACTAGAAGAACATTGCCTGTTTTTATAGACTGATAGTATGCACTGGCCTTCTTCATACTTAAATTAAGTCATATTTGAGGTCAGGGGCATGAGGTCTAACATTGACATTAACATTCAAAACTTCATACCTTTGCACAGACTGCCGTTGAATGCAAAAATCATGCACAGTACTAGCGTTAATTTGAGATCCATTATATCTTTTCAATTAATCTTCTTCTATGCTGTGATTTTGACTGGTAAAAATGCTTCAATTTCTGTATATTTATTAGCATAACATAGCCTGCAATTCTTTCATTTGATGAAACAGGTTTTTAATTCTTGCCTATATAGATCATTGCTGCCTTCTCTCCTATGGCTAAATTGAGGAATATTACATCGATATCCTGTTGCTCATATATACAATATATAGGAAGTGACAAAACATAACTATTTCCACGAAAGGTGGGAGCTCAGAAAAGAGTTGGGTTGCATTTCCTATAATCTTTCTACTTCTTCCTATTTACTAAAGCGAATTGAGCAAGTCACTTCCTCAGTTTACGAGCACATTCTCTTCTCCATAAATAAAATAGAGCCATATTGAACATGACTTGTATATTTCCGTTGAGAGAATTACCTAGGCAAGTCCGGGTTGCTCTGCTAGTAATAAATATACCAGTAGGCATGTGACTCATCTTTGTGACTTCTTTTTCAGTCCTAAACTTCATTTCCTTATGAAATAATCACAACTTTTGTATATAATCATTGCAGGTATAGTAGCAGAATGTTTCAACATGACCAAACTATCTCATTTCAATATCGGTGGAACCCTCCACTTGATTGTCAATAATCAGCTTGGTTTCACAACACCATCCAGCAAAGGGCGATCATCACAATATAGCAGTGATGTTGGTATGCTATGTTATTTCCTATTTTCATACCTAAAATTACTTCTAGGCAATGCTCCCTGTGTTCACATGAAATTAAGGTACCAAAAATAAAGAAATATTTCTATTACTGAGAACTTTTTGCACAAAATATGATTCTTGCACACACTCGCAAATAGAAATTAGACGGAACATTAACTCTGGTTAGTAGTGAACTTAGCTCTGGTGTTGTAAGTGCTGACAATACACATACATGCAATTGAAATATTATAAATGATCATCCGGGAGTTTTGCTGTTTATCTCAAAAAGTAAATTTTCAAGGAATAGGAATATATCGGAATGGTATCGATTACGTCCGTGTCTTAAAACCGGTCGGGGCATCCTTCACTCAGTAGGGTGACCCGTAAGCCCACCAGACATGGCCATTTTGATATTGTTATGTTGCTCTTGACAGGAAAATTAATTGGATGTCCTGTGATTCATGTTAACGGAGATCACCCGGAAGATGTGTACAAGGCTGCCAGTATTGCTTTGCAGTACAGGGAAATGTTTGGAAAGTATGGTCAATCATATGCTCTACATCTGTTTAATGTTCTAATCTAATGCCTTTGACCAGGGGGCTTCGGACTGTTCAGTATAAGGACTAGATTGTATATTTTACGCGAGAAAATCATTTTCATAATTCACATTTAAAGTTTGTTTTTAATGGAAATAATCCATATTCGTCCATTTTCATTTTTCCAATCTGGGATGACACATGCGAGGATGTAGAACTACGATCAACAATTTCACTCAGTTCATCACTTTTTGTTTTAACAAATTGTATAATTTAATTTCTTATGTAAAGATATTTCTCAAGGTCAATTTTAGCTGCAAAGTTGTTACCTTTGAAGTCACCAGGCATTGGTCATATGTAGAATTCATTGTAATGTCAGTTTTAAAATATATTTCTCTTGAATTTTTGATTTTTTTCGGTGGTAATTTTTGAATTGTGTTAATTTCTTTTGCATTCAGTGATATCATCATTGATCTTTTGTGTTTCCGTCGGTGGGGTCATAATGAGATGGATGACCCATCATTCACCCAACCAATCATGTACAAGGACATCGAAGCACGACTTTCAATACCAGGAAAATATGCAGAAAAATTATTGGTGAGTTGCTGACTTTTATTCAGTAGCAAACATACCCTAGTGTAGGTCAGGGTGATTCAACCTTGCCAGCATTGAAGGCTGAACAAAATTTTAATCCGATGTTCATGGGCTGGATATATGAAGGGACTAGAATATTTAGGCAAAATTTCTGATAATTCTAGGATATTTGATTGTGCGAGGGAGTAATTTTGTAAAAAGATTACAAACCATCATACCTGTAACATGAAAGATTGGCACACAATTGAAATAAATGAGATCGGACTGTATGTATAACCTTCCTTTACTTCCTGGGTAGTAAAAAAAACGTCTACAGCTGGAGGACCCTGCTGTAGGTAATTGGGTATAAATCTGTATAAATCTTTCATGGTGCTCTTTACTAAATCAAGTCCTCCGTTCAGTTCGCTCTATTTTTTCATATGTTCAGAACGATGGTGTAATCACAGCAGATGAGCTCAAATGCTGGAAGGAAAACCTGCATGATAAATTGAATCTCCACCACAAGAATGCTGAATCGTTCCAACCTCAGCCAAACTATTTAAAGCAAGGGTCTCTCTGGGGATCAATGTCCATACCAAGTGGTGAACATATCACTAAATGGGATACGGGATTCCCTGTTGATAATCTACGCTTCATCGGTCTGAAGTCGGTTGAAATTCCGAATGAAATGGTAAGTACTGTAGGTCCCCATGTCGTGGATAGGTTTTTGAAAAGTGCAACTTCGAGTGAAATAACAGTGAACGAAGACAAACATGGAGCTGAATTAGCACTCGCTGAGCGCTTTTGTATGTCTTTGCTTATTGCTATACCTCTGTATGATTATCATACACTTTAATGAATAGGTATATTCTCTTCCATTTTTCCTATTCTTAAACATATCACAAGCAAGCGATAGTAACCTAAAAATATTAGCAATATCAAGCTGACTAATATGTTCTAGCAATGGTTGTTGCTGTATGGTAGAATGTTGTAGAATGCTTCATGATGTTACTTGACTGCAGGGAGATTAATTTTATTATGTCTTTCAACATTACTGAAAAGTTTCTTAGACAAAGTAGATATAATGCCTGCAAATGTGAATGAATTCCTGTTACCCAGATACTTTATTTTACCCAGAGAATGCACTCACGACTACTGAAAATGCATGCGGACGTACGCAAGCAAAAACTTCTAAGCAATGGTCCAATTGATTGGTCAACTGCAGAATCCTTGGCATTTGGATCATTACTTCAACAAGGTATGTGATACAAACAAAGTACAATTAAAAAAATTAGTGCTGTTGCTTGTGCACTATGTCAGGTTATTAATGAATCATGACAGTAATTTAGAATTGAATTTTCTTTTAAGTATCATTTAACTGTTGTCTGTGTGTTAAGGATTTGATGTTCGTATCTGTGGACAAGATGTTGGCAGAGGAACATTCAGTCATCGTCATGACATGATCATTTGTCAGGATACGGAGGATGTGCATATTCCACTGAATCATTTATCAGATGACCAAAGCGGAAAACTAGAGGTAATTTATGATAAAATTATGATATAGGGGACTGGATGGTAAAATCATACACACTAGGTGGTCATTTTCCATTATATTTATTCATAAAACTTGTTCTGGGAACCAAATTCGCTGACCCGAGGCATCTGGTTATGTTGCCTGCATGCATTGTGTATATAAATTTGGAATTCCAAAACAGATTTACTACTGCTTGGAGGGTGATAGATCTTTGCTAGTCGTACAAATGAAAATTATATGGAAGAGCGTTTCTCTCTATTACTTTATTAGCATTTTAAAAGCTTAGTAGATTTCTTATCTATTTCATTCTACTAAGAATGAGTGATACATTATGAAAATAATGTCATAGTCTGTCACATGGTAAACTATTGAGCTGATAAAGGTGATGCAAAATCTGGAAATCATTTATCAAAACTCTGTCTATTTCAGGTCGTAAACTCACCCTTGTCTGAGGAAGCTGTGCTTGGATTCGAATACGGAATGAGTGTTGAAAATCCAAATCGATTGGTTATTTGGGAAGCTCAGTTCGGAGATTTTTTCAATGGTGCTCAGATTATTATTGATACATTCATCAATTCAGGAGAAGGTTAGTATGTTTACCTCATTATGTGGTTCATCTGTACTTCTATCTTGCTAAATATAGCATAGGGAATGCATATTAAAATAATGTATGCACAAAGAATCCCTGTGATCGGGCTCAGGACCATAGGGGATGAAATTTGTACCATATAACACAAAGCTCAGAGAGGAGTTCCCAGTTGAAGTGACAAAGCTAAATAATAATAGAAAAGAAATATACTTTTTCTTAACAGATAGATATTCTCGCATACTGTGTCTGGCTCTCGTGCGATAGAATCAAACACAGCTACTGGCACTTTACGTATCTTCATGGTTTCAAATACAATAGAACTTTGCTATATGTGATTTAATAAAATTCAGAGGATTTATAGATTGGATAAAATGATACTCATATCATTGGTTTACTATTGGATTTAATATTCTTTCACTGTTTTATTTTCAAGCTAAATGGATGGTTCAAAGTGGATTAGTGATGTTACTTCCTCATGGGTATGATGGAATGGGACCAGAACATTCTTCTTGTAAGATTGAAAGATTTTTACAGGCAACAAATAGCAAAGAAGATGGTGAGTATTTGACTATTCGGCGAGGCAAACGAATTTCAGGGATACATTACTCACTGTAATGAACAAAAAAAAAATGGCTAGAGCCTTTATATCCTAACTTTATCAGGATAGGGTTCTATGAAATAGCATGATTTAGGATGAACGTGATGTTGTGTGCTTCTAATTAATATCAGAATTATTTTAATTACAATTTGTAGTCAGATATATTCTTAATTGTTTTGTCTACTCCCAATCCCTGGTTAGAGGAGTCTAAAATAGGATATCATCCCCTGACCTGCATTTCCTTGGTTCAATGTGCCCCACGGCATCTTCTTTTGAATTATTGACACCGTCATGACATGCATCAGGTGTACCCAATGTCACCACACCAGATAAGTTTGAAAAATAGTCCTTGGGTATTGGAAGAGAATATAGACTGACACACACATTAATTATCTCAAATATATATATACGATGTATAATAATTTAGTTAGTATAGTTATCTTCTGGGATATAGCAGCTCACCGTAAGATACAAATTACTTTCGCTTGAAGTGAAATAAACTTTTGCAAAATTTGTTTTAAAGCTATTGATGGCGACAATGTGAATATTTCATTTTGCAATCCGACAACTCCGGCTCAATATTTTCATTTATTGCGAAGACAGATGATGAGGAATTATCGAAAACCTCTTGTTGTTGCTTCACCAAAAATAATTCTCAGATTGCCGGTGAGTTTTTCAATGCATTGCTGTTGTAGAGATAGTTAATTTATAGACCCAGTTACCAATTAAACATTTAAAAAATAATACGAATATATACCATTTATGTAACTATTTGATACAAACTTAATGTTTATGAAAAACATTTGAATTAAAGTGCCTATAAATGTGGAATAAAATATACATAATACACTCGTATGCATTCCAAATAGAAAGAAATAATGTTAAAAATCCAATATCACTGTTCTTCAAGATAAATGACATCAGATTTCACTTTGACATGAAGTTCATTCATGCACTCAAACAAACTAGATTACAACCTTGCAATGGTTTGTAATTTTTAATGACTGTGGAAACCTAATGTCTGTGTGCTACTAGGTTAATATAGATGTGGTGTATCTAACTGAATGCAGATCCAGGCCAGTGTTTCTCAGTCTGTGTACCGCAACTACTTCAGGATGTCTTCATCTTAGATGAGACATATCGACTCCTCTGCAAATTTATTTCACATCTATTGCTGGGTTGAGTCTTCCAATCTTTTCTGTTGAACTGCATCAGGTTTATTCTGCCTTGATGTTATTTCATTCCTGGAATTCTGGTCTTGTGTATCTTTGCCATTTTCTGGACCTTTCACGAAGTGGATTGAATCTAATTCATAATTGTGGTAAATTTCTTTCTGGTTATTTTTGTACATTCGATAGAACATGTACCCATCAGCCCCTGCTTCATCTTCAGGAAATATTACTGGGTATTGTATATGGCTAAACTGAAGTGGTCCAGGGATATGAGAAGTCCCTATGCAAAGTCCTATAGCATTTGGCCTTGTATGCTGTCCATATTTCTTGATGTTTTTACTCTTATGCATTATTTTGTCTGGATTTATTATTTGGTTGACAATATTCATCCTTTGAAATATTTCCATGAAATCCATGACATATTCTTCACCTAGACAGTAATATAGTCTACCAGACTGATTATAACACTCCTTCGCTTTGTGAAATTTTCGAATTTCAAAGTAAATGTCTCCAAGTTTCCTCAAGTTGTGAGCCAAATATTCTTCTGACATATCGAAATTAAGTTCTTTCTCAATACTAATCAGAATATTCAAATATTTAATGGATTTTTTGAAATCCTGTGAATTTTCTGTTATTCCAATCATTTTTCTGACAATTTTTTGCAATTCTTTCAAACTGGAATTTTCCAGTTTTTCCCGAAACATTCTTGAGTCTTTAATTGCTTGTCTTCCACAATTCAGCGCTGCATCAAACATCCCTCCCTCTATATAACATGTCATCATATTCCACCATGTTGCTAGTATTTTATAAAGGATGTCACAGCGATTTGAATCTCCGTAAAACATTATTTCTTTTCTTATATTAAGAATTTCTTTCAATAATTCGACAGCTTGAAATTTTCTTCCAGTCACCCAAAAAATACTTGACATATTATTGAGTGAATCTGCAAGGCTAGACTTTAATATCTGGGATTCATTCTCTGTTAGTAACTTCTTCTTTTGCTCTATCCCATTCTTTAAACAAGCTTCTGCTTCTTCAAAACGCTGTTCTCGTATTAGACTGGTCCCGAGCTGATGCTGCATGTCTGCGTTGATTGTAGCGCGAAGTTCTCCGCTTTCTATTCTTCCTGATATGTCAACAGCTTCTTTGTAGATAAAACTAGAACCCCACCATGCTTCTGCTTCATAAAAAATTTCCCCAAGAGATTTCAATTCTTCAAGGATTTCTAGCAAAGGTTCTTCACTTATCTTTGGCAATTCCATTTCAGATCTTTTGAATTCTTCTCTGATACTTGTATTCTGGGAGACTACTACTAGAATAATAGAATTTTACATGAATTACCATTCATATAAAAACTGATAACAAAGTCAAGATTAAAAATGATACAAAATTATGAATTTTTATATAATGAGCGATTGGTGATTGTTACTAAAGATTATTTACATTTACAATTTCCCCCCTCTCAATCTTAATTTATATTGGTGGCCTCTTGATAGCCGTGATATAGAAAATAAAAAATGACTTTTAAAACTTTTAAATTTAACCTTAACAGTTAAAAACCTTTAAACTTTACTGAAGCATGGCAGTCTACATAACTAATGAAGTGACTATTCCAGCAGTGCATTATTAAACTAAACTTCTGTAATGTTTGCTGCTGTAGATGAAATATATTGGTTTTCAATTGGTAATCCAAATCATGGTATTCAGCTTCTCTCATTAGTGTACTTGTATCAATAAACTATTCTTAATTAATAATCAGTTCATTTTCCCCTCTAATCTCATTAAAAGCATCAAGCTTAATAAATTACTTTTGGATTCATGGAATAAAAGCTGATGAATTGAACTTTATCTGGAACCATGTCACACTTGAATTTCATTACTTGTTATTTAATTTTTTGTTATGTTATTATAGGCAGCAGCTTCTACTATCTCTGAAATGGAACCAGGAACTTCATTCAAATCTGTTCTCAAAGATCCAAGTATAAATGATGATAAAAAGTGAGTCGTAAAAATGTCAATACCTCGCACTACGTCGGATTTAATTTTACATTACTTTTCTGGAGTAATTTTTCTTCATCGAACATCTAACTTTCAAAGTAAACTGGTAAACAGAACTCATCCTTATATATTTTTTTCATCATCATTTAGGGTTGAGAAGGTTATATTGTGTTCTGGCAAACACTATTATGCCCTTGCAGTGGAGCGGGATCGCTTGAGCCAAACTTCAACAATAGCTCTTGTGAGGATTGAGGAACTGTGCCCGTTCCCTACTGCTGATATCAACAAGGAAATATCCAAATATTCAAACGCCAAAAAAATTATTTGGGCACAAGAAGAGCCAAGAAATATGGGAGCTTGGAATTTTGTTGTGCCAAGGTTTGAGAGCCAACTGGGCATCAAGGTAAGGTAGTCTACTAATGACATGGTTAAGATCACTTACTAGGAACAGTATTCTGCTGTGGTTGTGTAAAACCAAAGCTAATGACCCGATGTCCTTTTGTATGTGCTCCTAATAGAGTTTGATACAACGATATTTTTATTATTTTCAGTATGTGCTCCCACAAAATATTTCTACTTGATAAATTTCAGAATAATATATCTTACTAATCGTGAGCATTTTTACTTGATATGGACATGCGACACAAACAATTGATTAGTTTACAATATCGTAACAAAGGTTATTGTTGCAATGAATTCCAAAAAGAGGGAAGAATGATGTCATAATATCAGGAAATGATAAAATCATCTCTTGACTACATATATAGTACAATCATATAATGGTAATAGTTCATTATATTTCTTAAAGACTTTTTGTACTTTCTTACCATTAGTTGATCTATGCTGGACGACAAGTCCTGCCAACTCCTGCAGTCGGAACAGGTAAAGTATATCAGCAAGAAGTGAAACAAATTTTGGAGGATGCATTTAGGTGATCTGTTTTCTGTGTTAGGAGTAGATAGTGTTTGCTCAGTAGTCATGGATTTATATTATGTGTTTATCAATCTATGCACAGTAAAGTATTAGTTAAACTTTATCTTCTTTGTCTTGAATCGAAATTTGACATACACATATATCTACCAAACACTAAACTAATTTCTCCATAAAGTTCATGTAGAGGTTACGGTACAATGGTCAGGGATAGCACTAGATTATTTTGTGCTATAGGCAAAGCCTGCTACTTGCATTTCCGTGTATGGTGTATTGTATTGTCACTTTTATTCTACACTCTCGATATCAAGGGAGGATGCCCGGTAGGTATATCTGAAACTCTGTTTCGGTATGGTTACGTAGACTGAAATAGTATATACTCGTAGGTATTGTATGTATATTCCATATACATAATTAGAAATACTAAACATAATTCGAGCTTTGACACTGAAGTCTGCATCCTGGGTGACTGACTACTTAGTTGGCCTAATGGTAGTATGGTATATTAATATGTCTTAAAATGTAATATTTTACATGTGTTTACATTCTTTATTAAGTAATTCTCCTTGAACTTTTTAGAATATCATGAATTTAGGACTACTTCGAAATTGAGTGTGAAATTTCGTCTGTTTTTTTGCCTTTTAGTCAGTAGACACCACAATAGTATTACAGAATTTATTTATGATATTTTTAACTAAGAGTCTAGTTATGACTGAATTGCATCGTGGAAAATAAAAGGAGGTAAGGTTATGTTACAATAATATTGGATTGGTTTTACTTAAGTATGGAGATCCTGTCACGGTATTCACGTTGGTTCTTAGCTAACTGTACAACATCTTAATGTACTCGATGCATCAAGTATAGTACCTCCAGGTATTACCCGCTAAATGTAAAGAGTTGATGCCTGGACCTGTTTTAGGATAGAGATATTTCGTCGTCTCAATCTTATTATAGTAGAGAGTATATTATTATTATATATCTACTAGCAATATGGTGTTGGAGATGTGATAAAGGAAATGATGAGACTATTAAGGTTAAAAGATGATTGTAATCCATAATATATGATAGTTTTTCACTTGAATGGATTAGTAGTAGTTTGAGTTTTTATTCAGTTGCATTGCTGGTTTTTCTCTTTTCGTTTCTAAGTATATCCCCCGTTTGACGCTGTAGAATGATACTATTATTGTCGCCTAACGGTGAATACAAGGCTTGCATGCTCACTGGAAGATGGTGATAAAGAGCACACTGCTCTTTATTGTGAGATAGCGGATGATATCATTCATGCATATTTGCTACGAGATATCAGTAAAGAGTAAGTTGCTCTTTATTATCATCTAGCGGAAATAAATGCTATTTTATATTTACTACAAGGTGGCGCTAAAAAGCGTATTGCTCTTTATTACCATCTAGCGGATGTAAATAGTATTTTATATTTAATGCAAGATGGCGCTAAATAGCGAATTGCTCTTTACTATCATCTAACGGTTCAAAGTCTTAGTAAATATTCATCACGAGGTGATGATAAGGAGTAAAATGCTCTTTTGCGTCATCTAGCGTATAAAGCTTTTTTAGATTCGTATGACAAGGTGGCGATAGAGAAATTACAGCTCTTTGTCGCTACCATACGGATATCAGTTCAAATATATTTTTCCGCTACATGTCTCTATTTTTTGGGCTCTTCGCTGTCATCTAACGATAAACTGTAACTAAAATAATAATCGCAAGGTGTCTTAAATTCATGTAGCTCTCTAGCGACATATTGTGATCACTTATTCTCTTTAAAGAATATCGGTAACTGGCAGTAACAAACAGATATCATGAATTGGCAATTTTGCTTTGCTGAATCATATGTATTTTAAGCTTTCGTTAACAGGACTTTTTGTAAAGTAATATTAAGATCAGAATTTGAAAGAAAGACCAGTGTTTATTGAAAATGTCGCTGTTTGGGAATACTTCTGCTGGTAGTCGATCGTCCAGTAAACATTTGGTGGAGTTTCGTGCTGGAAAAATGTCAATGAAGGTAACACATAGTAAAAACAATAAAACCTTAGACAATAAGTACCTTTAATACTGTTATGTGTTGACTATCATTCTATCTGCTACTGATAGTTGTTATTCCTTTAGTTAACTCCGTAAAATTATCCCATAATCGGTTTAAATATATGACAGAATACTAGAAAATTAGATTCCCTATAATATATTCTGGATTCGTTTCATATTTTGCGCCTTATACTTTATAGTTTTCTCTTCACTAATTTACCCATAAAGCAGGGAATAATAATCACTCGTCGCCTAAAGGAGAGCATTTGTACCTATCAATAATATATACGTTTTGCCTCGCATGTACTGTTCTTTTCAATATATCCTTCTTTCAAATTTCATATTTGTTTGACTGAAGTTTATGTTGCTTTAAAGACGCAGAAGTAGTTACAGTTTTCTTGCTATTTAACTGTAATTACCTGTAAAGCTGAGCTTTAAACTGACAGAAGTGTTAGTGACTGAGAGTTAATTGTTCATACATTTTAGGGGAACATGGTTCATCCAGATAAGCGTAAAGGTTTGGTCTACGTTTATCAATCCGATGATTCTCTGATTCATTTCTGTTGGAAAGACAGAACAAGTGGAAAATTGGAAGAAGATCTCATTGTCTTCCCAGGTAAAATGATGTTGATATTATGTCAGAATTTCCATAAATTATGAATAAATTGCAGGTGAAATAGAGTAGATTCTTTCTTAACGTTGTAGATAAGTTTTCTGAGAGTGTACGTTAGGTGAAATGATGTTAAGCGAGAATATACATCTACATTCATAATGCTGCAATGCTGCAACCTTATGTTTTAAAATTAAAATGAGATCCATTTCACAGTATGCTAGTTACTTATTTGCTATCTCTGCATTGAACTTTAAAAAAGCAGACATAGTCCTCTGTGGTCATAGTTTGCCATACATATACAGAGACTATTTTAACGAAATACTCTGCGAATATTGGTTTCGGCCAAACCAATTTTATTCATACAACATGTCTAGGAAATGCTGGTAACGTGCCATGTACATGTACCGTGTTGTTTGTTCATCAGTGTTATTGACAACGAACAATACATATTTTAACTATATTTTAATGATATTATGACCTAAGCAGTATACCTGATGCAATTTCCTCAGTCAGACCTCGTATAGAATTAGAGGTTGAATAGAAGAAATTGAAGCTATTTTTCATAATGAATAAATATTTATTTTGCAGATGATTGCGAATTCAAGCGAGTATCGCAATGCACAACTGGTCGTGTTTTCATTTTGAAGTTTAAATCTTCGTCAAGAAAGTTTTTCTTCTGGATGCAGGTTAGCAGCTTTCATCGATTCATGTTTCCAGGAGGAGAATTCTATGTTGCCTGTTTAACTAATGCTTTTAACTGGTAAACTGCCTCACCAGGAGCCTAAAACTGACAAAGATGAAGAACATTGCAAGAAAGTAAATGATTCTCTCAACAATCCTCCAACTCCTGGTCAATCAAGTGGAAGTGATCTTGGAATTGAACAACTTGGACAAGGAAACATTCAGGTATACTATTTTAAACTGATCAGTTTACTAAAACTCTTTCATTAAAGATATTTTGCCATGTTTGAGCATTGTATGGCTATATAAGTTTATGTGAGTTTTGAATAGTACAAGNTAAACTGCAGATTTTCGGGCACTTTTAGTTCCAGTACTTTGTGGGTTTATCCGTTTTTCCAGATCTACTGGTGTTACGTAATGATATTATTAGGAACTTAGTGGAATAATAGATGTGAATTAATTGATATACATTGGTAAAAATTATACAGTTTGAATGGATTCAGGTGAAAGTGAGAGAAGTGCAAAAGCATAATATAACACATTGAAATTGGCAGCAGCAGTGGGAGAGTGGCTATCTAACAACGGGACTCGAACTTCGCCAGAGTCATCGCAGTGTCTTTAAGCAAGACACAATCGACCCAGCTGTATAAAAAAGGGTACAGGCAACGTCGGGTTCACTTTAGCGATGATGGTGACCTCCAATGAGGTTATAGTAAATACCATCTCAATTAAGTTTCAAACACCATCTATGAAGCCGCAGCTTCACTAAAGAAGAGATTCACCTTCACTGAAACATTTCCATCTAATAATTCAATAATAAATTTGATAATTTCAGGATCTCTTTGCAAATATGGATCAACAACAACTTCTCCAACTTATGGCAGCAGGTGGTGGACTTGGTGGAAATCTTGGTGGACTTGGAAGTTTGCTTAGTGGTGGAGGTAAATTTCTTGTTCATCATTCCAGACTACTGTGATGGAGTTCTTATTGAGTATGGATCATTATTTTGACTTGGCTTTATTGACACTGTTAGTTGGCTATCTGAGTTCCCAAAAAATAAACCCTGGCGAACATTCGAAAATAGGCTAAAAGACATGAAAAGTTTATCTATGTATGGTTGAGGAGTCTCATAAATAAAAAGTTGCTTCAGACCTGTGTCCAGTTGCTCTATTTCTCTAAAAAATATCAGAAGGATGTATATTTGTGGTTTATTGTAGTTTGGTCGTATTTTAAATGTTTTTGATCAAGAAAGGAAATGAAATAAACCCTCGATTTATATTTAATGGAAACTAAACTCGAATAGTACTTCTTATATTTCCTAATTGTTCATCATATTTTTCTTAGGTGGGAGACAAAGCACACGTGCAAGTCGTACTCAAGCAGCAACAACAACAACAACACGTACAACTACGAGACCTGCAACATCTGCTGCAACTGTAACACCAACAGCAGCTAATGAAAGAGCCAGGTATTTATCAATTGCAAAACTGGGCTCAAGTTGAGATTTCGTAGAACCAGGTATTAATCATATTCATTTATTATTAGTGTGACTCCCGCCCCTGCTGTTGTAACACCATCACCTGCAACTGCTGCCACCCCAACGACTGGTGCCGACGGAGCTGCTGCCGGCTTACAACTGAGTCAGTTACAAAGCATACTGTCACAAATGGGAATGGAAGCTGCAACTGAAACTGGTAAGAAATTAGAGCTGATAGAGATGAAGAAAAAGTCGATTCATACTTTTTCAATTTTACTCATGATAAATGCCTTTATGATTGCATTATAGAGTACCTTATTCCTTCAAATATTAGACACCTTGAATTTATGAGACATCCTAGTTTATAAGACACAGAAAATTGAATGAAAAAGGTAATTTAAGATGCCACAAATTTATCCTAGGATAAGAAATGGACAGAAATGTTCAGCTGTAATAAACAAAATTAAGCGACATTCGAGTTATGTACTACAATTGGATCATGCATTCACTGTAAATAACAAGTAATTTGCAAGCCAAACAATTCACTTAGTCACAGCTTCTGGGTTTCATTAATATAACACACTTTTTTAGAACCTGTTGATTTGTCAGAGGCTATAACACCTGATGTCATGGTACCAATTCTTGTTAATCCTGAGGTAAGTAAATGCTTGCTTTTACTAGATATATATGTGCTGGATATCACATACATACTATATCAAGCAAAACAAGCTGCTTTGTATTATTGGGAATTAGTAAAAAGTAGTTGAACGACCTGGTATAATAAGCCTTTTACAGAATTATTGTATAAAAGAAAAGCTCTTATAGATATGTATGTCATATGCCTGAAATTTGTCTATTATTTCAGTCGTCATGTTGGTCGCTAGGATGCTAGGGCATCTTTTTTGAAAGTACAACACAATGACCTGTACCAGGACCCATGAGTCTCCAATTATAGTTCTAATTAGTCCGTTTGTTTTTCTATAACAATTCTATAGATTATCTTGCAATATATTTTACATCTGAATATTTTGCAATGACATGTTTTTGGCATTTATCCCTTCCATTAGACTTCAGTCATTTTCTGCAGGTCCAGGAGAGATTGAAACCATTCCTTCCCCAAGGAGAATCTCTTCCTCCGACTGCAGAAGAGTTACAAGCAACAGTGAAATCTGCTCAGTTTCGTCAAGCGATGAGAACGTTCAGTGAAGCTCTTGCATCGGGACAACTCGGTCCGGTCATGAAACAATTTGGACTGCCTGCAGCTGCACAAGAAGCAGCTACAAAAGGAGGTGAATGTTAGAAATGTTAGAGTTGGAGTTAAAATGATAAAAAAAGGTGGAAAAAGGAAACATTTTGCCAATCTCTTTTGCCAAAATGCTATTGACCTAAATTTTGAAATGGGTACAGCTATGATATGGTGAAGGGGCCTATGTTGTCAAAACAATATGGGTCCAGGTATGGGTTAATCTGTCCCCAACTATAGTATTGGAATCGAATGTAGAAACATAAACAATGTTCTATTATTTTAGATATTGAAGCCTTTGCTAAAGCAATGCAGGATAGTGAATCAAAATCCAAAGATGATAAGAATGAGGATATGGTTGTTGATGAATAAATATTGTATCTATATGATTTAAATAAACGAATTCAACACGATCTACCAAATAACCAAAGTTCTTATGGTAGGCAAAATATATCAAGAACTAGAAGATAACCGACCATAAGTGCATTTGAGCAATGCCTGGTGGGATAGATTATAAATTGTTATGTAGATATTGTCTTGAAAAGCACACCTACCTTCTTCCCTTCGTATTTCTAAATATCATAATGTCGCCTCTGACGCCTCATTATAATTAATTAACAGTGGAAGCTATAGCATGTTGTGGAGTATTGGGTCGACCTAGTAGGTGAAAGATGATCCAGCTTTAAGGTAAGTATGTTACTATGAATGAATACAGTGGTGCCTCGTAGTTCGAACGCCACTAATGTCGAACTCTAAATTTGAGAGATATTCCATTCAAAGTTTGAACGATGCTTCGATGTTCGAACTGCGCGCACAGTAAAAAAATGCGCTAGCTGTGTAAACGTCATCTGCTGTGCGGTTAATTCGTCTCTCGCTCTCGCTGTGGAAGCATGTCACATATCGTTACTCTCGTGTGTTTTGAGTTACTGAGTTATTTTGCTTAATTTTTGGCGTCTTGTTCATAATATCAGTGCCTGAATATATACAGTAAGAGTGAAAGTTGGATCTGTGTCTGTTTGCTTGTCTGTCTTGAAACAACATCTCTTTTTATAATTGGTCTTTACTAAATATGGCATGGGTGACCAGACACATCCAACAATAGACCATGAATAACGGAATTTTGCAGTTTTATGTTTATAGAGAGGAGAGAGAGAGCAAATGATGGGTATTTTTATAACGCTTATTCAAAACTTGCCTTGTTTCGAATTCTTGGACCAGGCTGATAAAACGAGACCTGGTAAGAAAATATATTTGCGAATCTCTTCTCAATATTTCCTCCTCTTATTCTCTAACTCCTCTCTAGTTTTAAATTTACCGCGAATCCGTGTGAAACCAATTATTACATCACTGTGTACGTTAATTACTATTTCAACCAGTCTTGCCATGTGCTCAATTCCGGTTTAGGAAATGGCAGGTCTGTTGTTCACTTAGT
>QRAM01000329.1:0-93407 GCA_013436055.1 Halocynthia roretzi
CACACAGTTTCTCCTTTATTTATGAGATAGACTATAGAGAATAGACAGCAGACGCGGCTATAGTATCACTAAATTAGCGGTGTCTTCAAACCCTAAATCACGCTATTAATAGACATTATGTAATTCATCGATAAGGATTACATTGTGAGAGTTTGGCTGTAATTAGGGAGGAAAATACTGTTAAATGTTTCGTGGCAATGTTTATTTGCTCCATTATGTTTAAAAACTCTGTAGAATGTTCAAACATTGGTATATTTTGTATGTGAAGGCGGGGCGCTATTTTTATATTTTCTGAGTCTCTGCCACCCGAGGATAGAATGCACATGATGTTTTATAATCCTTTCTCTTGTAGTAATAACCCAACACATTCCGGCAACATAACAATGGTTGAGCTTTGTGCCTGGTACTATTTTATCTGATTTTAATTAGCAAAATAACTGCTTTGTTGAGAGTCCGAAAAATTGGCCCGGATACATTTAATTTACAGTTAACAACGAGTGGTTCTAATTAATCCAATTACAGGTACAAGCTCACAACATTTTTTTTGGTGTTACAAGCTGTCACCGAAAAACGTAAAACTTGCCAAACATAGAGGCAGACATCGTTTTCACACCAGTTCCCCGTTCCTGCTTCGTTTAAGACTTTAAGTCTTCAATGTCCAGTTTGCTTCCTGTACCCTTCAGATCAGTGGTACTAACGTGGGCGGCACTGCCCCCTGTGGGCGATTCGAACTCTTTAGGGGGTGGACAGAGATCAGGGGGTAATAGATGTTTACATTTACAAAACCATTCCCATCTTCGGCAATAAATAAAATCACTGCCATTTGCTTATCAATCTCTATTATCGGTAGAGAAATGATTCAGCGTATTAAAAAAAAACAGCTAACCAAGCCGCGAAGTAGGTGCAGATATGTGAGGCTACATTTGGTTGCCTTAATTTGCCAGGAACACCACAAAATCTCTTGAGTAGGGATTCTAGGACTGAAAAATTTGGTAAGAGCAAGTGTCACCACTTATCAGTTACTAGAAGACAGCCCATTCCCTATATTCCGTAGACAATAAAAGACCAAATTATATTCCATGAAAGAACTGTATTGTAATTTGCAACAAAGAAGAAATAAAATAAAAAACATTTAAGTATGATTGCATTGCAAACAGATGTTAACAATGCTGTATTTCATATCAGATCGACTTGATAGAGAAGTTGCCACGACAGTTTTAAGACGAAGTCCATTACTGGTCGGGAAAATCAATGAATCGTGTTCATCTTGGGGTTATCAGACTTTTCTTTATGTATACAGAAAAACGAATTGAAAAATAATAAAAGATGCAACATATATTCGTAGAAATATGGTATATGTCATAATTCTTTAAACATTAGAAGCGCCTGATCATACAATGCAAAAAATGAGTTTAAAAAAGAATATAGCCGCCCTAGAGAATGAGGATGAAATTTATTCTGGGACAGTAATCGACAGAAACGTTCGGCTAGAACAAACAAAATTAAACAATAAATAGTTTTTTTAGCTGCGCACTTTTGTCGGACGTTCACAATAACCAAAAACTAATTTAATCAGCATAAGAAGAAAATAGCAATCGAATAAATGAAGGTCAGAATGAGATGAAATTACCTCATGACAAGAGAGAGCAAATTTAAGCAAAGCAACACAATCCTCACATGGGGTTTGTGCTAGAATGCATTGTGGCGTCTGGTAAAATAATTATAAGGTGCGTCTTATATTCAAAAAATATTGTATCAAGGTGCTGCTGATAGTCTTGTCCCCGGTCCCACCTGGGCACTAAAGAGTTCCTGTTTGTCTACTACTGAACAATGATATTATAATGCCTGTCGTCCTCCGCGATCAAATTGCAAACATCCCATTCTTGAAGATGATCATCGGGATAGTATGAAATGAAATCTTCCTGGTCCACTTTGGATGGACGGGTAACACGAATTGTAAGTTTTAAAGCGTAACCAAGCAGGTACATTTCCACCTGAAAAGAACAACATGCTATATAATCTAATATTATCACCTCTGTGAAAAGATAGATCCTAACTTCTTTACTATTGACCAGCTGACATGTCTTGATTATCAGTTACTAATAAAACCTAAAAATCCAACTCTCCTTACTTAGATCATCTAATTAGAATACCACAATTTGATTGACTGACAGATAAGTTAAGATAACATTTGTTAGCCTAGTCTTGCAGCCGCAATGTAAAAATGGCGATATGGTGAACGATTTTTTAGAAATTCATTAGTAAAGCATTCAATTGATTGGCATTACGGAGTGATCTTATAAAGTAGTGTTTATGAACTTCATATATTTTTTTGGTAACCAAAGGGTGACCATTTGCAATAGCTACTGAAAATGTAGATATTAACGATATTTCCGCTGGAAAACAATGTCAAGAAATGTTGTTGAAACTTTCAAAAAAAGGATCGAAAAAGAGAATCATGCAGTAAATTACCTGTTCCAATCCACCTGTATCACCCACCGTGTTCAAGTGATTCATCATGAATTTCTTTGGCGTTTCACTCGTGTCTCTGGCGAAAAGGAGATACGCAAACTCGGGCATATTTTCCATTTCAAGCAGCTCAATGGCCGAATGAAGCATTAGAAGTTTGAGAGCTTCGAAAAACATTATTTCATCATCGCTACCAGAGTTGAATAGGTCAAGGAAGTACTTAACTCTTTCCTCATCATCAGTAATCGATCTAGACATTTCGATTAGCTCATATAACATTCGCAAACACTTTTTTATAGCATCATTATGAGGCATAGGCAGATCGAGTCTTCCGGCGAAGCTCCACTGTGAGAGCCATTCACATTTAGAAAGAGTATCATAGAAAGAGAGAACATATTTCAAGTTAGGTATATGAATCAAACATTTCAGATTTTGACTCAACAGCTGAAACGATGTAGCTCTCAAGCCACAATAATTGTCGCCACGGATTTTACGCATGCCTCCGCATCCCGTAGCTTCCATTACCTTCTTGTAGCCTAGACGCATGCATTGTGCAGCATACGTTGTACCTTTCCACTCTGATTCAGAATATAGATCAATATCAATTTTAGATGATACACTCGTCGGCGGGAGATGTCTACTGTCCTCTTCCGACATATCGTCCTCACTGGCATGGTCGACAGAATCTGGACATTCTTGATCATAATCATTAGGATTGACAACAGCTTCAACATTTCCCTGTTCCATTTCTAGGTCACCAGAATTAACTGCTTCGCCTGTATCCGGGTTTCCCAGTGCTCTGGGTTCTTGCCCGGTTTCATGATGATTGTCATCTGCTAAAATTGATAATGTCTCTGACATAGTGCTTTTGCTTGCCAATAAATTCATTTCTTCACTGGATTCAGCGGTCTCATTGTCTGATGAGCTTTCATCATTTCCCTTAGACTTTTTTTTTTTTGATCGACTGAAACATCCTCCATCGGATTCTACACCACCTGTGCATGGATGATCTCGTAATTTAGGCTGGACATCACGTGATGGTGGTGAATCGGCCTGAGAATTCTGTTCATCTTCAGGGATTTGTTGTCTTCTTTTCAACATTTCCAAATGGTCTTTCTGTTGTTTTTTAACGTTATCCACGAATGTTTCGTCAGCATAACATGGTGTATTTTTATAAGATCTTCCAAGTAAATTTACATAGCAATAACCAACATCGACTAATGATGATGAAGATGATGCCATCTAAGAACAATGGGCAATATTAATCAGGAGTCAGATTGCCGACACACGCATTTTGCAAGTCATAGGAGAGCACTACCTAGCGGTAATTTGGAGATGTACTATTACAGTACAGTAATGTACTGTATTACTAGCTGCTAAACCCGGTATCTCTTCAAAGTACTAAATAGTATAAGCATCCGGTCGAAAATGTAATAGTTAGGTCATGGTTTACCTGGTCGATAGCGAGCGTTAGAGCAGTCTTTTTTGTAAAAAATAACGCTGCCTCGATCTGCAATCATCTAAATTCTAAAACAACACCACACCACATTTGATTCAACCGCTTGGTTTTGTATAGCGTAAAGCCGTCGAACAAATACATTCGCTTTCATTCATATAGATGTTGATGGAAGACAGTGCAGTGCGTCGAGTCTTCGCGGAGGATATCTGATTTGGCGCCCGAGTACAGGGGGTATCCTATTAGGATCCTTAACTATATACGGTAGGACATACGTTTACCCCTATCCTTGATGGCGCAAGAGTCGTATATCGTTATTACGCTTACACTCTTTTCCATAAACCACGGGGTCGGTCCTTGAGCAAGACACATTCTCCTAGCTCAGAGTCGACCCACCTGTTAAATAGAGTACCTTCGAAGCCGGGGTCTTCTTGATTAAATTTATAGCAACCTCTGGGATCCATTATCATCCCGTTATTGACTATAGCAATACCATCTTAATTATTTTCTTATTATAAATAATTACTTAATACAAAATAATTTCACTTCAGCATGACAACGACTCTACAAGCGACCCAATGCTCCAAAACTACTCTTATTCTGTGACTATGACATTTTGTACCAAACTAAACTGCATTTTACCTGCAAATGAAATACATCTGTATATAAAATTTTATTGCACGAAGATTGTTAGTGGGTAGTTTAGCATTGCCCATTGCTACACTTTAGTAGTACTTCATACTAATGAAGCATTAAATATTTTGCCAAGGTTCAGAGATGGCTGTCCTATATCTACATTTAGAAAAATTATTCATGACAGACATGATCTCGATTTTCACTGGAATTAATATAGACAGTAAACATCATATAATTGCCAGACATGGTACAGTAAATGGTATATGTATTGATTATATTTTTTTTTTGCGCAAATGTCAGGTGTATGGCTACTTGCACACAAATAGGCGGGTGCCCTGCATAGCAGTGCCAGGAATGGTATGCCACAGTAGTATACCCTAGATACCCCCCACTGATTATCGAAATACCACTATCACAACACCAGTAAGTATATTGACTTTGATTGATCGGTGATAAAACTAAAAATACTTGTAATTATTCCAATTTGCATTTCTCGGAGAGATTTTTCATCATGGAATTTCCATTGATTATACTTGTTGTTCCAATTACATATTCATGCTTAGGTCCACCATCATCCACTGCCGCTAGGAAACGCAGTGCAGATATTTCAGCATAAGTTGCACCACCAACGAAGAAGATGAGATTAACCACAGACTGGTTTGTGCTACCTATGATACCTCCCCCTAAATATGGAGAACAACATTGTACACGATTGCCATATTGACTTCGACTTGTCTAATTTTACAAAATGTGCTAGAGTGCACAATCATATATAACTAAATGCAATTACTATATTATATCAAAAGCTATAATGGGGATGAACCAAGATACTATTGAGACATTTTAATCTTTATCCGATTCTTACTCACATTTTTTACGGGAAGATCCTTGGTTTATAGGTTGTATATTTTGTCCTGGAATTAAACGCAATACCTCTTCAATGCTCCTCCATCCAGGATGGGAGTGAATCTGTATAAGTCGAGTGCTAAGCGGAGCATAGCCACTGTGAACATAGGCCATGTCTCGAGGATCCTATTTAAAAAATCATAATGAAATTTTTCAAAAAATTTACAAACAAGAGCAAAACATATCTGCTATCAAGTTTAAATGAAAATATTATGGTGATAAGCTAGGGTGAACACTATAAAAAATAACACACTTTCTCATTTATGTCCTCCACAATCAGTCTCAAAGATTTCCTTATTGTATTGTAATTCCACAATCCTCCTTGCACACGAAGTAGACCAGACTTTTCCAAATTCTTCAAGGTTATGATGTGGTGGAAACCGTAGGTCTGAGAGACAATATGAGAGGTGTCAGAATTAACAAAATCCCTTTTAAAAAGAAAACAACTCGGGTTACATGAAGTATTTCTCGCTTGTAATATTCCAAAACTTTTTGTTTGAAGCCGTTGTTGGTAAGACATTGCAGACAAACTAGTCTAAGAACTTTTTGCAAACTTTCTTTTCTGAACAGGCAATCTTCTATGTAAGGATGAACCTTGTCTGTTGACACGCCATTTAAAAATTCCTGTTCACAAGCGATTGTGTCCAGAAACCCTTCGGTATCTAAGCAAAAAGGGATATGATGATTATTAAGTACAGTAATACATCCAACTGCATCAATAATTTGTTCCAGAAGCCTGAACGCGAGTTGATTTTTGGCGAAGCCTAATGCCTAAGTATGATACCAAACACCTAACAATTAACGACAAACAAATAACAATTAGCGGAAACAACGCATGGAAGAATATAACTCTTGCTAAGTTATTAAAGAATTTTAAAAATATTTTTAACATTACGCTTGGAAGCACTATCCTTCTCAGGTCCCACGGCTAAAACAGACAGTCTAAAAATTACTAAAAAAATGCGCAATGACTAAGCAAGCACATGTAGAAAGAAAACATGCGTTGCCCACTTTTGATTTGCTTGCTTGAGAACCAGCAGCAACGCTGCGGAACTATGATGTAAACAGTTAATTGTACGCTGTACAGTATTGTATATGCATTATTTTGTTCCAATTGTATAGTAATAATTGTATTATATTTTCAAGGAAAAATTTATTTATTTCACGCCATTTTAATATGTCGAGGTGACACTGCTAAGTGATGTAAGTTCAGAGAAAATAACATCGAATAAAAATAATTTAAAAATATGAGTGTAGAGTCAAATGATGCAGGTCTAACCGTCGTAACTCGAGGTAGTCATACATACATGTATGGAATCAGGGAAGAATTTAAGTACCTGTAAATTCCTTGATAAGTTCTGCTATGGATGTATGATTGGCTAAATTAGCTTTTGCTTGCTGCATTTGCGGGAGGTGAGACACAAACTTTTTAATTTCACTGACACTTTTAGCAGCATGCCTCTCCTTAAAGTAAATATGAAAAACATATCGTTTACCAGCAATTCTACTACAGTAAAAATATATATAAAGACAAACTCTTAAAGTTTTAAGAATTCCGAAGGAAGTTGAAATAGTTTGGGATCTCTGTAAAACCTGCAATGTGGTATTAGGTTTACCTTTGCAATGTACCGTTGTGTATATTTGGCAAGACTAGAGCAGAACGTGGCCGGGTAACCTGGCACTGATTAAAGGCCAGTTTTGCAAGCAACAAACAGTCGTCATAGGCTTGCTTTCCGGACAAATGCTGTATTTTTGTAACAGGGAGCAATTGCTATGATTTATTTCAAAATTTCCGTAAAGTACAGTGAAAAATATCCCCTAAAGAATAAGCGGACTGAAATATACTAAATACTAGTGAAAGATATGTTTGCAAATACAGAATAACCATACGCCATACGAGTTGAATTTCAGTGTCATGCTTTTTTTTGATTTCCTATGTTTGAGCTTGAAATAATATTCATAAGTAGATGGATATTGAAATATCCAAGCATATCATGAACAAAAAAAACATGTACCTCAAACTGCTCGGTTATTTGCCTCGCTTTTATTTTCAGGGCAGGACCCACAGCGTTGAAGTTTTTATCACGTAATTGAGCGAACAATTCATCCTTAGAAGATAGAACTATCTTTCTCGGCTCGGCAGAACCCTCCTCCGTGTTGTTACCACTTGAGGAAAATTTTTGGGGTGGAAACTGTGCTGTAGCTGGAGTCCAATAAAAACCATAATTACTATATAGACTATATAGAATAGGGAGAGAATTATTAGACGTATTCGTAACAATAATAGATGAGATCAACTCGCACATTGTGTCAGTCATAGAAGAATCAAATCTACATGAGGTATATTGCCTATCTATTACCCAGAGTTATTATTCTCCTATTTCTCCAAGATCTTAGAATCAATCTAATAATAATCTAATAAACAATGTCATATAAAACGAGCGTATTTCAATATGTAGCAGTAGAGTCAAGGGTAATGGAGCAAATGCCGTGGTAACAGACCTAGTGGAAGTAATTATTAAAAATACCGTTTTTAATGTTGTACACTTCGTCAATCAATCCCTCGTACGTAAGTTGAGTCACAAGTGGAGATAGGAGGTCAACTGTTCGATCTATAATGATGAGCCTATCAATCTGTGGAGGAATTTCCTCTTCTTCTTCATTAGATTTATTTTCCAACCGAATTCGTTTCATCATATCACAAACCATCTTAAAAAGGCCTAATGTTACAGATATAACAGTATTTGTTGCAACTATAATAGTCTATCAGCCTTAAAAAACCTGCGCATATTGCCCTTTTCCATGGATGCTCGGTATAACGCCAAAAATATTTTGAAAGCCATTTAGAGCACGGGCTATGAGGTAGAGAGATGAGAAGTCTTCAAAAACCACACAGTCAAAGAAGGAAGAAGGACATTCCATAGAGAGTAAATCATAATCCAGTGGGATTAAATCCAATCTGTATTCTTCAATATACTTGATAGCTATATATACACCCAATTCCTAAAAAATTCAGTCATGTAGGTTAGAACAAAATGGACACTAATAGGTTCCTATGTGATTACAAGGTAAATATATATATTTTTATGTTTGGTATTTAGTGTCAACTTGCTAAAAACGTCCTTGTGCATATCATGGTGCAAATCACCCATGATAGCGGAGTATACTCGGTGGAATAATTAATAAGTGGGAGCAAGCATAATCTCTATTATGGTCCAGCTTAAGAATGACATGTTTTTTCAGATAAGAATAATGTGGGCTGACATCATAATGTTGTATATCAGATTTACAAATATGTTATGAAATCAGAACTTAAATATGCAACATACCCATTTCACTCATGTTAGCACACGACCAATTACCATGAACAAATATTGTAAGCAGAAAATACATAATAACCCACTGAATCTGCTCCTCAATAATCTGAGAGGTAATGGTACTATTTACATTTTGTTCTTGGTAGACAACTGAATGGATTCATTAATAGTGATACTTCTAGTAATGCATGGGGATCACATTCAACAAATTAAAAATAGGAAGAAAGCATGCTAAATTGCTAAGTACATGATAAAGGTATAAGACTAGTAGCATTGGCAGAAATAATACCTCCAGTTTTTGAACACACAGATAACTTTTCCATGGCACAAAAAACACATGGAATTCCTTCCCGAATCCCGTTCCTTCTTCTTCCTTCTGGATGTTCTGAGCAATGAAGTCCATTTGATCGAGTTTTGGTCTCGTAATAAAAATGATGTGTTGAACCGATGACTTTGGTAGCTTGCCCCCATTCAGCGAAAACATTCGATCAACTTCATGTTCTTTGAGAAGTGGATATTCAGCAATGAGACCAAACTGATCCGTTAGAGATTGATCCCATACCAAGGCCTTGAAAAGATTGTAGTTATGCAACCATGGTTACTGTTCCAAGGCAGAAAAAAATTGCAGAGTATACGTGACTGAGACGGCTTGCATACACAGAATGGAACATTAACAATAACACCAATGTAAACTGCAGTAGAGTAAGACACACACCCCAATATACAAATTATAGTATATCGCAATCACAAAAATCCTGAGTGACGTCATAACATAACTCAATGCTGAGAGGGTAAAGCAGATATTTTCAATTCTGCATGTGCTAATCGTCTGGGTAACGTATACACGGAAATTACTGAAGAAACTTACCTTGCTGCCACTGCACTTATCAAGTAGTTTTAGCAATTCTCTCCGTGCATGTTCTCTCAGGAGCCCCAAATTTACTGTGCCAGAGGACAAGTGCGAAGAATTATTACCCGACATTTCCCACCCTCATCAATTCTATCATTCGTTCGAAATTCTAGTTTACTTTCATCGTCTACAACAAGTCTTTTTTTATTCACAATAAATGTTTTATCTGCAACCACTCTCTAGAACTACAATGCAGCTAATTTATTTTGACACGTATCCGCCAGATGGCACAATAACGCAATATAACGCGTGACTGTCCTTACTATAACCTCATTAGAGGTCACCATCATCGCTGCATCGTTTGGTAATCAATTTAAAGATTCACTAAGCGCTTAGCAGCTGTCGATATTCCTTCTTTCTTGAAAAAAACAGACAATCACAAAGTCCGATTAACACTCGCTGGGAAATTTGAGGAAAAAATTGTACAGGTAGCCTATATGTGCTTACAATTGGTTACGTATATGCTAAAAATTAACGGTCAATTTTTGAAATAATCGACATGTTATAAATGTAATAATTATAATGTAATAAGTCCGAAATACCTCCTCGAATATACCTGAAAATCATTTCCATGTGGAAACAACGTGCCACATACTCGTTTCCCAACATTAAAAACTTGTTCAACCTCATTACATAAGTAAATGCGATCCAGCTTACGGAGGAGTGATAGCGAAGATATCTCAGAGAGAGAGAGAGAAGTTGGAAGCGTCGTCTTTGGAACAGGATCACCTTATATATTAACAGACTATGGTAAGTGTGTAACAATAACTTTTAATCCATGTGCATACAAGGGGGGTAATATAGAGTGGAGATAGCCGGGAAATTGGCAAAATGATGTTTCCTCAATTCCTATTTTGGCCGCTAGAGCGACCCTAATCAGGATTCTATCCCCCCTGGACCCAGGTTTTCTATGATCATGCATAATTCCGAAATTCAACTGGCGTTTATTCCACCCAGCATTTCGTTGGTTCTTTAAATTCATGGAAAATTATTAGTTGTTAACTTCCCAGAAGCAAGCAGTCGAATTTCTTGGACCACAAAATTACAAGCTATTTCAAAAGCAATCTGTAGTCTAGAAGGAATAGTGGTAAATTGCTTGCCTAGGTTCAAAATATTCAAATATCCTCTATATGAAAGAATGCGTTTCCGCCTATTCACAATCTCATCTATGAAACAATGCGTTTCCGCCTATTCGCAGTCTCATCTATAATACCGAACTACATCATATAATACTACCTTGCCTGCTATTGCATTGCGTCGTTAATGTGGTTATGTAAAAATTCAGTAAGGGATTGTAACACTGTAAAAGAGTAGATAGCATTTTCACAGATATACAGTCGCCAGCAGAAAATTATTAGTAACCCGACCACAGAGTGTTTAGACTCGAGTTTTCTTAATTCATACATTATTCTGTTATGCATGACACAATCACCAGCTCGCATTCGACCCAGCTGTTTAAATAGGGTACCGACAACGTCGGGGTCACTATAGCGATGATAGTGACTTGCAACGAGGTTATAGTGACCTCTTGTGTCCATCATCATCCCTCAGCGACTATAGCAACGAGCTCTCAATCAAAGTTCCAAACGGGCATTTAGGGAGTTTAAAGAAAAAGACCGTGCCCCTGAACAAGACACAAGACTCACTCCGCTGTGGAATAGGGTAGTGACAACGACTGGTTCACTACAGCAATGGTGGTGACCTTCCACGAGGTCATAGTGACCTGCTGGGCCCATTATCATCCCGTCAGCAACCACAGGTAATACCATCTAGGAAAAAAGGGACCGTTCTGCTTGACATGATTGCTACAGACGACCATTTTAAAACATTACTCCAAAGCAAGCGTGGGGGCTAGAAAATTTTAGTTTGAACGCTGTTATTCTACATGTTATCATTGATTAATGAAAATAGTAAGAAATGACATTCTAGATTGATTGTCAGTTAATGCCTCCTGGACGATTGTATTGTGATGCACTGAACCACAAACTTAGTGCCATTAGAAAAAAGAGCCTGAGGCATTCCGAGGTCGATTTACGCAGACTGCATAGTTCTATAACAAACGAATCAATAGGGGGCGCGTCTAAAACTAACAATTAACTACCGCTCGTAGATCTGTTTAAAATAGGACCACATGACATTGTGTAATGTTTTTAAGCAGAAAATGTATAGTAGAGTAATGATAGTAGTAATCGTCGTTTTTATAGCGTTGCTGCATCTTGACATTGCTACCGGTAATACGGTTAGTTACATTGCACAAAATCTTGGGATTAAATATGAAGTAGTGGCTAATGTGAATGGAAACGCAGAAAACTTCGACGCTCGCTTGACGTTATCCAACACAGGACCTGAAGAAATTAGAGAGGTAAGAAACATTCCACAATCATTGAACTTATTATATACGTATAAAATTAACCCAGCGCCTGCGAAATGGAATCTATATAACCCACTTATTCGTTTGTTATCCTCCACCAGAGCATGTGTTGTGCGTTCATAGAATTTAGTTGTTTTTTGTTCTTACGCTACGCGTTTTAAATAATCCGTGAAAAGTCATGTAGTGGTTGCTTTATCACGCATGTAGTATTTAATATAGAAAATGTATTCACCATATGGCGCTCTATAAACTGGTAGGAAATTCGAATTCACATATATATTGTTACTACAGAATAGCTGGGATCTATATTTCACCAGTCTGTACATGGTAGAACCGAACAATGTACCATTCAAACCAAACGGCTATGCAATCCCCGGTTGTGGATTTTCGATAATCCACGTGAATGGCGGACTGTTCAAACTGAAGCCTACATCTATAGGTATGCGGCATATTTTGTTAGTTTTCAAGTCTTCTTCTAAACGTATTTTCACTATTTTATATAACTACTGTATCCACTATAACTTACTACTGTATCCACTCTAATGCAACGAGTATCCATACTCACCATTTGAAATATAAAAAGCTAAAATTCAAAAAAAGGACGAATAAAATGTTATACGCGCGAGATAAACTAATCCTTCATAAATTATACGTCGTCATTTTCTAGTACTGAGTCCTGGAGATGAGAAAGTTTGCGATTTCAAGGTGCAGTACTGGAGCGTTTCGAGAACCGACTTTCTACCTAGATGGTATGTCAGCGATGGGGTTACGAGTCAATCAATTGTGAATACAGACACCGAAAGGTCATCGTCATTCACCGGTAATTTTGATACCTTGGAAAAATGGAAAAGATACGAAAATGACCAATATAACCCATGGACACCGGGAGAGAGATGGGACAGGTAACAGTAATAATATTTAAATTTTGTTTTATTCGCTAACTTTTCTAAACAACGAATTTTGTTTATTTACATGCTATTTTCAAGGAATGAAATTCCTGATCTTGGACACGCGCCGAAGTGGGTTATTCCTACACCAAAGACAATAAATACTGATTCGACAAATAATCTGCAGCTCCCGCTTATCGACTGGGTCGTTTACATTTCTACTAACGATTTACAAAATGAGGCGAACATTTTGAACAGTATGTTGACTCACTAATTCTGAATTTGGTTAATTCCTTAAGTCATTTTAACATGAAATCTTAATCCACAAGTTTTTACTAAAAGAAAAATTTCACTGGAGGATTGAAACCAACAATAAGCCAAACAAGACGTATGCTGTTTTGATGCTAAACGATAAGACTGGTGGAGAACAGAATAGCGAAGAATACGAACTGAAAATTGATGCTTCAGCGTAAGACTATACAGTACTTACATAACAGAGTATGGTTAAATGCATTTAACGTCGCAGTTGGGTTCCCGGTATCGGTGACTAGGAACGGCGTTGAGTGAAATCAAGAACGAAAAGTTTTACTCTTATAGACTCACAATTATCCAATATTAAGTACCCTAATTATCTAGTAACTAGCAACATACAAAATAAGAGATCGAAGGAAAGCACATGCACGAGAACGAAAGAAGTTTGTCCCAACGACCACCACTACAGACGAACGCGTAAAAACGATATGACGTTAACTCGATGCTACTTACTCATTTCAGTATCAACATTATCAGAACTGCATGTTAATTTGCTATATAAAAAAAATCAAACTATTGTTGTTACAGCGAGACCATAATTATTTCATCCACCACCACCGTCGGCGTTTATTATGGGGTACAGACCCTAATATCAATACTGGAAACCAAGCCTAACGGGTTGTTACCAAGCATTACGGCGAATGTAAGCAATTTGCTACCTCAGTTTGTTGCATTATTCGCACATCGTTCGATATGCCTTCTTCAATAAGTTTTCTTGTGACAGGATTCACCTCGTTACAGGTATAGAGGAATGCATATAGATGTTGCCCGGAATTTCGTCCCGTTTAACGACATTATCAAGCTTATTGAAGTAAGAATAGAAAGTTACTTGACTGGAAACATTTTGCTTGAATTGCAACAGTAATGGGCTTTCTGTTAGTTTTTTCTTATCCCTAAGTGATTTCGTCAATGTAGGTTATGGGAATGTACAAACTGAACAAGCTTCATTTTCATTTGACTGATGATGAAGGATGGAGATTGCAAATGAACTGGTGTCCTCAACTAATCGAAGTAGCTGCAAAAAGGTTAGAATATTAACGCAGATATGATGGGCTGGTAAGAATTGCCGTGAATAAGAAGCTAACTCTGTTCTGGTTCTTCACAAAGAAATATGTAAAATCCTAAATATCTGACAATTCTGCACAACTGGTATGCTTTCACACTGCTTTCCGTCATCTGATATAGCACACTAGCAATGTTGCACTGCTTGTGAGGTTCAGCTTCTGTCTTTACTATACTGTAGTCAACGAGTTACATTGCACTCTTGATTAAAGGTGTCACGATTTTTACTGTCTCGGCTTCTTGGTGATGGTTTGTGGGGTACCTAATATATTTCCCTCTATTAACCCGGTAACATGACTAACGCAAATATTGTCTCTTTATTATGAGCAATTTCTGTAGGAATATACCTATATAAGTAGTTGTATTTTTGACCTCTCACTGGTGGATGTACATAATTTATTTGTTCAAAGCACAGTCACGGGCCCCCTTCCCTACTTTCACTGAACTGTGGCCTAATGAAAACCTTACCCATATGAAGGACAAGCACATATACTTTCGGAAAAATATATAAAAAGATTAGTTGGCTTCACTCACTTCCCATCTAGTAAATTCTTAATCAAGGTAAGGTACAATGGAGAAGGTGATTGTCGTAAAAGAGGAAATAATACTCCTGTATTACAGGTGTCATGACCCCACAGAGCAGAAGTGTCTCATCCCTCAACTTGGATCGGATCCTAATACCAGCGGTAGCGGTAGTGGATTTTATTCTGTCGAAGAATATAAGGAGATTTTAAGAGTCGCTGAAAGTCATCACATAGAAGTTATTCCAGAGATAGATATGCCTGGGCATGCTCGGGCAGCAATAAAAGCCACTGAAGCATTGTAAATATTTCTCGTTGGTTTTATTCGTGTATTCGGACCGTATGTAAATATGCACATGTTTTTAACGGCAGTGAGAAAACAGCTATGGGTACGATTGATTCCAATGCTGCCAAAGAAATTAAACTTTCAGATCCAGGCGATACCTCAATCTACCTCTCTACGCAATACTTCACAGACAATGCTGTCAATCCTTGTCAGAACACGACTTACACGTAAGCAGAATCTTCAAACTAATTTCCATTAAGAACATTATTAACCAAAAAAGATAAGATTATGATCGAATGTAGTCACCCAAGATTTTTCTTTGAATTATCCCCACATTTATATTAATTTGGATTTTTTGAGGGCTAATCAAATCAGTTCGAGCAACGACCTCTGCACCTATTCGGCACCTATTTCAGTGTTATTTTCTTGCGCCAAAATAATTACTTGCAGCTATTTTCACACATCTACCCAAAAAATATGTACAGTATTAATTAATCATCACTAATCTGAAACTTCTTGATCATACCGGAAAAACTCAATGCCGCTTAAGTAGAGTTTCCTCACAAGTTACCTGGCGAGTGTATGTGGATTTAGCATCGTTATATATTGCGCAAGGTATTGTTCTCCAATTTTCCAGGTATTTTCCAATCATTGCTGAACCAAGCTAACTTTGCGGTAATCAGAGTGATTTCTTTACAAGTATGCAAAGCAGAACGCTAGGCCTATTTGTTTGCATTTCAATTCAATTATATCATCTGGGTATTTGTGATGAACATTTATCACTTCTACAATGATTTATGTTACAAAATAACGATGGGAAATAATTTAAGAGGCGGGTAGTAGTGTACACAAAAATCGTGTTTGTCTTTCTTAATTGTCGAAGGTGACGGAGATAGTATGCAAACAAGACGCGTCGTAAACTAAAGCTAATAAGGATACTACAGTATAACTAAGAGAGTACTGCATTTCTACCGTACAAAACAAATTAAAAAAATCCTACGTCAGAGATTTGTCTGCAGTTCTAGATAAACAATGTTACTGTTTACTAGAGAAATGACACCAGTCTAGTCCTAGTTCCTCCTAGCACATACGACATACCTCGAATGAAACTGGAAACCACCATATGACAACTATGATCATAAATAATCCCAATTTTTGGAATCACTTAAATAGTTAATACCTTTTACAGTTTCATTCGGAAAGCACTGCAGTCATTAATAGAGTACCATAGAGACATCCAGCCTTTGAAGACATTTCATCTTGGCGGTGATGAGGTTGCCAGAACCGCTTGGACAGAGTCACCGAAGTGTGACATCATGATAGCGAGCTCGGACGGGTTCCCAAATAGGTAAATATAAATGCCTTGTTTGCTACAATTATATATTCTATATACAGTACTTTATATACTTACAATTGCCCAAATATTTTGAGAATACAGCGAGCTTAGTAAACTAACTCCCAAAACCCTGTAGAGAGTGTTCCGTATGAGAAATCTTACGATAGTGCAAGGTGATCATCAAATAATTCTTAAATATGATTTTCAACGTCGTGTTAAATGCCAATGCTCTGAAGGTAATATTGACTTTCTCATACGTCGTTTCACAGTTGGATGCGAAAAAAAAGTAAATGGCTATCAAATATGTCAATTACTGCAAATTTTTAAATCTATGAACTTCAAATCCATGGAACATCAGACGGACTTGGCAAACTTACCCAGTTACCGTTCCACAAATTTGCAATCAAATAGTGTTTCCGTAAAAGTCATTACGAACCTTAACAAGGGACTTTTTTTCCAGTACGGTCGATTTGGCCGAATATTTTATGAGAAGAGCTTCTGGAATAGTAAGCGATGTCGACTCTAACTTAACCCTAGGATTATGGGAAGATGGCGCCATAGAGTAAGTGAAGGGTACACCAGCATTGTACTTCTATTTGACTCAATGTTATCGGAATACTGAAAGAATTATTATATTCTCTTGCAGTATCGACGAAGATCCCTTCGTTGTTTCGGAATTCAAAACAAAAGAGGTTTTGGTACACGCCTGGCAAAATATATGGGAATGGGGTGCAGCATCGAGAGCATATAAACTTGCTAATGCTGGTTACAAGGTATTCGTAACCATTCCTTCTAATTAATGTAACGTGGTTCGCGTAAATGTTTCTTTTATACGCTCAAAATTCCACCAGGTGGTCATGTCACAAGCTACAAGTTTGTATTTCGATCACCCATATGAACCAGATCCAGAAGAAAGAGGTTTGTATTGGGCTACAAGATACATTGATACACAAAAAACATTTGGTTTTATGCCTGATAATCTTTATGCCAATGTCGACACAACTCGGGAAGGGATACCTTTAACAGGTATGTTTAGAGCGTATTTTATCCTATTAGAAGTCTTAAGTGTAACACAGCTAAATTCTGTTGGTAATGTAGAAAAGGAGCTTTGTGAGACTACAGAGTGTGTTCCTCTTCAAAAAAAGGAAAACATTATCGGAATTCAGGGTCAAATATGGAGTGAAACCATAAGAAATTCGGAGCAATTGTTCGGCAACATTTTCCCACGATTTCTGGCTTTAGCAGAACGAGCTTGGCACAAGGTAGAACATAATTCCATATCTTGCAACTAAAGAAAGTGCTCACGAAATGCTGATTTTATAACTATAATTTATATTTGTTTAAGGCGGAATGGGAAGAACAAAATAATAAGGATATGCGCATGAACGACTGGGTTGAATTTGCAAACACTATCGGATATAAAGAGTTGAAAAGATTAGACGACATAGGAGTTTCTTATCGAGTGCCTGTTGCCGGAGCAAAGTAAGAAAAAAAATATTCCAAAGTAAATTGACTTTTGCGAGGAACACATTTCCAACGCCTAAAATTTACTGAGGTATTATACCGATGAAAATTAGTTAATTCCCTGTTTAATTCGTAAACTTTATTTTAAGAAGTAGAGGTCCCTAATAATAACAACATGCTAGGCAATCTGCATTGGATCTTCCATTCAATTTAATTTTGTTCAATGTATTTATTTACAGAGTGCAAAACAACTTGGTTCATGCGAACTCAGAATTTCCTGGACTGGAAATCACTTATAGTACAGCGACAAATCCCTTCGCCTGGTCGAAATACGCCAAGCCGTTAGGATTAGATGATGATATTTTCTTACAAATAAGATCAGGCAACGGCGCAAAAGGTGGCAGAATTGTCACTGTGCCCAAGAGTAGCGGTAAGAGTGTCCATAGTGGCTATATACTGACAATTTCATTGCTTTTTTCATTTTGTTGTCTATGGATTATTTGACGTTGCGTGGTGCGAAAAAATGGAGAGACGAATTGTGGGTGCAAAATTGTAAGATTGGCAATATACAAAACAAAGAGTTGTGCGCATTATTTAATCTGCTTACTGGCAAAATTCATTTTATGTATTTGTCATTTGCATGCTAGAAAAAGCCGTAGCAAATCATATAAGCCAATTCCAATGAAACAATGTTAATTTTTGCATCTAATTTTTCATCTAATTTTTCGCGCCATGATCATATAGAATTTATAGATTATTAGAACTCCCGCTATAAGCGGAGTTCTTTTGTAATTTAATGTGGATACTCTATTTTTTCATTGAATTATTTTGTGTACAATGTGCAATGTGCAATGATTATAGATAATATTCAATTATTCGCCTCCTATTTTTTCATTTAATGAAAGCGAGCAACAACCTCAATTAAATCGTAATAAAATTCCTATGCTACAAAAACCTGTGGATTATTTCGATATTGACAGCGTTGCAAACCCTTACGTATAGCTTAGCTATCAATATATAAAGTAGTTAGCCAGTTGGTCGCCAAAGGATGAAGGATGATTTTTACTTTCTAGATTTAGTGTACAGGTATTTGTTTTAGAATCCCAAGGGCGAAAAACTTATAAGAAATAAATAGACGAAAATGCAATGCACTATTTGCAGTAATAATATTGTATATAATACCAAATATATAATACCAAATATAGTTACTGTATATAAACGTATTTTTGATGCGTCTTAACGGCGACATGTAATTGACATTCTAACAGAACCGAAAATGTCTCACAAATTTTCGTTTTCGTTTGGATGAGGAATTTACATTTTTAGTTGTTTCGCGTATAGAAATACCTCCTAAAGGTTATGGAAATAACATTGACGTAGGTAGGAAAGACTTTTATTACATATATTTGGAATTAAATGACTTTCTCTCGACCCAATGCAACGAGTTTTAAGTTAGATGCGGAATCACTTGGAGTGCAATATATATATCATCCCACGCTTAGAATTTATGGTACACGCTATTATCAGGCGAACCAACCGGTATTTCATGTTGTTATCTTACTTTCGACTATCTTGTTCAATAACTTGCCTTCGTGATGAAACAGCATATTTGTATTTCTATAATGGGATTGGATATCAAGTTCTGACTCTTTTGACACCACTAAAGATAGATGACATATAGAAAACGAATTGAATTAAATGCTGCCTCAAATTAATCGCACAAAAATCAAATCAATGCCCTTTTCAAATCCCAAACTTTTTTCTATCGGAAATCGTATACGTATAGCAAGGGTTTTATATCACGTCCTCCTTATTCGATGCTTTCGTACTACAGTCGCCACCGGTTAATACAACAAACCGCTTAATGCATCCAAATTGCTTGGAACGGAATTTTCCTATTCATTCCCCATTATAAAAACTCCGCTTAATACATCCACTTTCGATTCCCCATGAAGGCAAATTATTTTTTACTGTGGCCTATAATGAACGAAATATATGGCCTATGATGAACGAAAATACTGGCTTTACTGTGTCGAAACAATAACTGTAGGGACTGCGAGTTGATGTTGCAAAATGATTGAAGCTTGACTGTCCCCTGTACCTACGTGGAGTGTCTTACAGCTAGAACTGCACGAGCTTTATTATGATGAGATCAGAGAACAAATATGACTGACAAGTCTATAAAGCAAACTTAAGATTACACCGGACATACTGCTTAATTCCGCAGGCAACGCACATGTGATATCAAAACACAAATTCAATAACAAGGCTATTGAGTCTACCCAAGACTCTTCGAGAAAATTCCCTATTCTGCAGGACGACAATTTCTTCCGTCACAATAGCCGATTATGAACAATCAAACAGACTGGGCTTGAACATTCTTAGACTTGGACGAAATTTGATAAGGATCGTACCGTAAGGATTGTACTGGCGTAGAAAATAATGTAACACAACTACACTGATATGTAGACATCGGTTAATACAACCACTGCTTATTACATCCAAAATCGCCTAGCCCGAGGTGGATGTATTAAGCGGTGTCGACTGTATAACTTTATATATTATTATTGTATATATAGGCATAAATCAAACCTCATAGTTATAATTAATCATCACGGGTTGGGTCTTACGTTACACCAAAAGCAGGAATTGTGAATTCAACAAGCGGATGTAAGAATCAATATTTACCACATTGGTTTCTATTCGTGTTAACTATAATTAATCATTTTTTATAGAGTCAAGGAATTACAAAAGAATAAATCACTGTAATGCCACACTTATGCTGCTTGCATACCATAATGTAACTAAAAATATAGTAAGCGATAATCTAATGATTATCGTGGTACGATACAGCTCCCTGGCCGCGGAAATAAATGTGACCGGACAGCTCTAATTTCTTGATCCAAAGCCAAACAGTACTTTCAATACAACGTCGGTTCAGATTTCTATCGCTATGGAAAGCACTGCATATTCATGCAAAAACATGTCAGGCTCGCGACAAGGAATTATCGGGTTAATATGTTTAATGAACAGACGAACAACAAGCGTAGATACTACAATTCCTGCGTCACGGAAATGACATTTATTTTAAGAGGGGTTTGTACAGAGCTTTAGGCTGGAAAATTAATTAATTAATCTTCAAACATTAAATGGGTGGAGAAATAGATCATCTACAAATATATCAAATTAAACAAGATTTAAAGGTTTACCCTTCAAACTTTCCTTATATAGACACAAGAGTCGATTCCTATCATTTTAAACATATTCCAGCAACGCGTAATTGCCTACTCTGTATTCGTTTCATAATTATTATCTCAATTAATCTTCTGTCTGAAAAATATCGTGACATTCTTGTAGTCATTCTAGCATTTAATAGACGTCAATGAGACGTCAACATCGCTGTGCTATATATTTCGAACAACGGCGGCAAGATACTCATATTCAGATGAATATGTCTCGATGATGAATATGAGTCTGAAAGTAAGGTTGATATGGCGGTCGAACTGGCGATGCTTATACTGCAATAGCCTGCATTCATATGGGCTACACCCAAGTTAGATGTCAATTTGGATTTAACATGTAGCAGAGCCTCCGAGAACGTGACCAAGGAAATTTAATACAATAGTTGAACCGAAAACATTTGTAATGGAGGTTGTAGCGTATATTGCCCCATATTTTAAAAACCTATTGTTTTTCAATTGTACAGAGTAGATTGCCAGAGACTGTACTGTATCTCTACATAAATGATGAAACACATCAGCGCCTTTAGCGTTATTTTCCTCATCTTGGGAGTCTCTTCAGATAAAGGTTTGAAGAATAAATATCACTTTTATAATCTGTCATTGATGGAAACGTTTCTTAGACAGTAAACGGGACATTATGTTTTCAGAATGCTCGCGGATCATGCGAAGTGGAATTGCTGACAAGAAGGGAGAATTCTTTTACAAAAAGCAAATTTTGAAGGTGGATTGCAGTGGTCAAAACGTAACAACAATCGATTCCGGTTTTCTTCGTGGGATAATCAGGGAGGAAGAAAAAATTCAACTACGGCGAACTCCTAAAGGTTCTGCTTGGCAGCATACTTTTTGCAAGTGTAAAATCTTGGAAGAAATCTATTGCTAATGCTGACAATTTGTCATTTTTAGCCTTTCAAGGTATACTTTACCAAGCTTTGCACGATGAAGGGGTTACGAAGCATATCGGTTATTATTTAACACTGGAAGAAGCAAGCATCAAAGAAATAGAAGATGGGGTATTTAACGAACTGCCTTCTCTTGAAGTAAGTTTCAGTGGTATAAAAAGCATAATTAGGAATAATACTGGTACTATATTGTATAGTACTGTATTTGAATACAAAGCGTTAAACATTTTAATGTTTGATTCAATAATTTAATCTGGAAACTATAGCAAATAATACGCAGCATTTTCCATACACAATTCCTATGATGAATTTATGCATACCTGTACATTTTTGTGTGCGAATTTGCAAATTGGTAAAACACTTTGTTTTCTACTACCACTGCGGTGGGGTGTGAGTGTACGGGGTAGAGAGAGGATATAACAATGCAGGATAGAGATCTAAAATGAGTTTCGATGCAAACGACAAAGAAATATTCCCGTCCTCACTATATATGAACTGAATCCTGCGTGGTTGTACATAATGAGCAAACTCTTTGAATATGTGTTCAGGGCTTGAATTTGAAAAACAACAAGTTGAAAAAGATCGCGCGACGTTCCTTCGAGGGTTTACGACATTTGACCGATCTGAGCTTGGACGGAAATGAAATATCGCAGATTGAAAGCTCTTCCTTTTTTGATTTGCAAAACGTTAAATATCTCACGGCAACTATGAACGCACTGAAGGACGTTGACTACTTTAGTTTCCAAGGCTTATCTAAGGTAAAGTATACACGAACTAACAACTATCAATATCAACATACGATTTTGAGATTTCCTAATTTAAGTATGATGTGATTCAGTCGAATATACTCAACTTGAGCAACAACAGTATAACGCTGATGAATTCAGGAACTTTCGCCGGCGCTCCTCTTTTAGAACATCTGTATCTGTCACACAACAGAATACGACAGTTAACCGGAGGAACAATGGCAGGACTTGTACAACTGAAAACGCTTTTACTCGATAACAATATTATTAAAACGATATCAGACGGAACTTTCCTGGGAATGAGAAATCTTGAGCATCTGGATTTGTCAAGTAAAACTTAGAAATTAACGTTAATTGCTTTTTGTGCGTTGAAGTAGTAGGTAGAATTCGATCTAACATTCCATGTTTTATTTTCTCAGATAATTACCTATCCAAGATTAAGTTCAACACATTTAAGGGCTTGTACTATCTCCGACGACTAAAACTTCAAAACAACAAACTTATCTCGATCGAGGATCAGTCGTTCATCTCTATGCCACTACTTCGAGAACTTGATATTTCTAACAATGGTAAATAAGCTTATAAATATCAGAGCAACTGCAAAGCACAATACAATACCAAATAATTTACCTATACACAAATAAAATAGCTGCGCCTTGCTGAAAGGAATGAAATCTGATTAGCTGTGAAATCTAACCGTTTGCCCTTGCATTACTTTACAACATTCACACTACATAGCATATAACGACAAATTAATATCAGTAAAAATAAGGTTTGACGTGGTGTGGCTTGAGTAGAAACTGACACTGCCAATGCTAAATTTATTATTTACTTGTTGGACGTGAATTGTTCCGTTTCACGTCATTATTGGTTATTTATTCCTATACAGTACTGTATATATTATCTCCAGAAACAGTAATACTCACATGAATCTGTTGATAGTAATTAACACACGGGCGGCTATAGTATTTATATAACGATTTAGTATTGGGTATTTTTTTATCACTCAGTTGTATTCCCGGTAACTGTAAAGTAAGCATTCTTTCTGACAAGATGTTTACAAAAATCTACTCGGCAACATATTGCCAAGCATTAATAATACGGAGTTCTATTCAATTAACTTCAGGGCTTTCGACAATGACCAGGGGATTGTTCACTGGTTTAATAAACCTGCAAGTGTTTCAAATTTCTAATAACTGGATGCATGAGAAGGCAGCTGAACGCGACGAAGATCTGGTTTGTTATATGCAATATCAAATATTGATAGGTATTTCCGGATAACATAGAATGTACTAATAAATTGTAATTACGTTGCAGCTTGATGCCATACAAATTATTTGCCGAAAACCCGGTTTACACTATGCTGATGTAAGGGGAAACGGATTACGTGACATGCTGCAGGTAATGTTTAAGCTATGTATTTAGAAGAATACAAGTTCCCCTCACTTCATGAGAGTAATGAATTGCACTATGGATAATATCACGTAGGTTTTATTCTTATAAAATTATATATAGAAATCTAATGCTATTACGTGACTCATTGCATTGTTTTACTTGTTGAATACGAAATCCGTAAAAAATGCAATGCTAACAATAAAAATTACTGCTTTTCAGGGAGAAGATGCAGTCACGTATACTATCATTGACTTTTCGAACTCAGATCAGCATCGCTGTGTTCTTTAGTCAGTTATCGGAACTTTGGATAAGAGATTATTACCTGTATTACATTTTTACCTGTTTTCCATACAAGCAACAATTTATAGCACTTCGCATTAAATATATTTACAATGTACAAAAGAGATAAGCGCGTGTACGGAAGGAAGTTGTTCTCAAAGCCTGAGTTAAGATCCAAGCTCGAAACAGTATGACAGGTGCACATGTGTAAGAAATAATTTGAACAGGGCTCGATAGGAATGATAATGCAAATCTCGGGGGAGGCATGATAACAGTATTTCGAATAAGATCAGGAATTGCGATGGTGTTTTCATTTTTCTGATATAACAACTTCAGTTCAGTAGGCTCATCGGTTAAAAATCGTTATCCTTGTGTACTGTAAGATTTCCCTTCATTTCTACCATTATGTTAAGTTAGTGGTTGGTTGGTGTAGACGAGATTACAAGGTACATTGATCATACATAGAGAGGAAAGACCGGAGAGCTATGGAACGAATAAAATTGGAAGAGAAGCTTACCGGTGCAACAACAAAGCATGTCAAAGATGAAAGAAGCGGTAGATAAAGAGAAAATAAATTACTCACCGCAAATACGGCTAAAAGTAGCGAAAAATAGTAAAGGAACTAAGGAATTTTTTTCTTATTATTATTCGGTAACCTATAGGCTATCATCAGTGGTTCCTGGAATTCCGTACAGTATCACAGTGAAATAACTTTTTGAAACAAAAAGTTTTTACTGTCGTAGAAGGTCAGATGTTGAATATATCCACAACTTATAACACTGGATATCAAACATATGTTGCCAGCGATCAGGCGGAGCAGAGGAGAAATTGAAAAATAACGGTAAGAACTGAAAAAATATTGCAGGATATAAATTAGATATCTAAAACGTTATATAATACTATAAATTTCACTTTTTGAATGTCTTAAAAATCGTGTGAATAGCCTACAAATGTTATCGGCCGATACAAGTGGCAAATAAAATTTATAATTTGATGAAAAGCTCATCTACTCGAGCTGACTAGTCTGTCTATACAAATGCTTCGGCTAAAGTATGAAGACCGCATTGCTTTAACTTACACGAAGGCTACATTATTGTAGTAGCATTAGGAAGTGATGATAACTTGCTAGGAGACGGTGATGGGCTTGAACTAGTAGTGCTCTCTTCAGATAGTTTAGGCGAGATGTTGTTTATGCTGAAAACTTTCGATCTGTGTGTAAACAATAGTACCTACTTTATGTGATCTGAAATATAACATCCGTGGTGATAGTACAGTACAGTAGTTTTTAACAAAATCAAATAAGATTAGTGTTCCACTAAATTGCTGCTATTATTCGACACCATTATTATTGAAAACCATTCGATTGACTTTACTTGAGACTCGAAAGCATAGGCCTCTCCTGGAACGTTTCCACGGGAAGGCGTGAGAATATATCCCAAATATCATATAAATTATCGTGTCACTTAAACGGCGCTGTGGGGGTTCAGGCGAGCGCTCCTACAGCTGAGGGGTTCAATAACAAAAGAAAGAGAGATTTGACACATCCTTCTTCGCAAGGTCAATATTTAGTATTCGACAGGCCTTAAGTATAAGGTTCCAACATTCAACCCGAAGGCCTGATCCAGGGGGGTTACCTCCCCCCCTCTACCAAGTGGACGCCTATGCTCGAAGGTACTATAAATCGAATTGACCTGCGACTCGCTATGAACAACTCGACTTGACTCGGATCTTAGAATACCGTAATTTTATTGGCGGACAGAAAAGTTCGGACAACATTTGTTGTCCAGCAGTGTGGACGTGATAATAACTAGATAATAGCAAGATGGACCTTGCCAAATTAGCAATGGCAGCTATCTCCATATACCTGACCGAAACTGTTTATATTACCCATGTTTGACTAAGTTTATATGTCAGATAGATTTAATTGATATGATTTCAATAAAGTTCATAGACTAGTGCAATGTTGTCCAAACTATACTGTCAGCCAATAAAAGTGATATATATATATACTGCTATATATCCTAGTTCTCTTTTATTACTTCACTCCTTGCTCAATAAATCCATATTTTTTTCGCATGCACTGTGGCACTGAAATATAATGATATTTGTTGACGTAATAACGCCACAATTAATATAATATATGAATATGAATATAGTAATATGAATAATGGTATGGTGGAATTTTTAATATTCACTAACCTGGACAATCTCGGTGACTGCCCAACGTCGCTATATGTCAGTAGCGGGGTTTTACTGCGCTTTCGCTTTTTAGCTTCGGATTCCTTGCGATAAAAAAACATAACGGTTTTATTAGACAAAGAAATTCAAATCCCATGCTTGTATGCAACTAATTCCAATGTCTGTACTTACTATGGTAGCAACCGACTTTCTTCTCTCTGCAGACAACCGAAAAGCATTTCTAACTTCGGCGTTGTAGAAGCAGTATATTAAAAAAACCGAAATCCCCTAACATGTAAATAGAGGTAAATAAACAATAAAAACAATTACGAACAGCGAGGAACATACATTTATGTAATAAATTATTTACATATAAGCAGTATTGAGAAAATGCGAAATTCTTTATTAAGTCAGTGAGTAATTAAAACTAAATTACGATCCCATCAAAGATTATTTTCGAAAAGTCGAATTTATCGATCGAAAACGTGAAGTTAAAACTTCAGCTGTCGTGAATACTCTTAAATTTATTTTAAAAAGATTCAGATATGTGTTTCCAGTTTGTAGGTTCAGTTCAGTTTTATATATTATTGCCCTATCAAATCAGAAGGTTCTTCAATTTTAAAAATATTATGCATGCGTTTTCCATACCTGCATCCCCATGAAGATTACATAAATATAGGATCCGATAGTTGCAACAGAACTGTACACGTCTTCATTTACTTGGAAGTTCACAAACAGTCCAACAATCCAAGGTATACCAAGAATTGGCAAAAGGATCATTGCCCCTTTGGCTGAATTTCTGTAAAATAAAATTGAATTGTTAGTCACAGTCTAGTCCAGACGAGCTGCAACTTTACAGCACTTTTGGCACTTGCTTTCCGGCGTATGATTACGACAGCAGAAGAATACTCTATATATATAAATAGATATTATCTAAAACTGTGAATACTTTATTTAAAACGTGGTGGTGCCTCTTACTCAATCCGTTCCACGAGACCGTTCGAACTCTGAATTGTTCGAACTCCGAAGTTTTTTTTATTAGAAATAATATAAGTTGAATTAATCCGTTCCAAGACCCATTTCGAACCCATTTCGATATACTCAAACAGCATATACACATTATTTAAGGTAAAAATAACAGTGGCATAATCTCTATTAAATACCTGTGTTAATTTTCGTTTTGCTCTAACTCAGTTAAGAAAAATATTCGTCCCAAAGGCAACTGGTGCTCGATATTTGGAATAGCAAACATAGGCTCATAGATGTGATAGAAGATTATGGAACTTACTGGAGACAATCTCTCATCTTTTCATCGGAAGTTGATTTTGCAGTTCGCGTGGAAGTCCACGTAGAACGAAATATAACAATCAATACCTTGCACAAGATACAAGTGTTCACCTGCACAGGTAATGTAAATGGAATATTATAGTGTGTAATGTTACCTATGTAATCAAAAAAGTTGATTAAGTTGATTTTACATAAGTTCGTCAATTACTAATACAGTTTCCATGAGTCTTAAATAGTAGGGTGTACATTAAATACATCCAGATTTATATGTGCGTGTGTATGCTCACTATTTAATCCATACAATACCGTATGCTAACATTTGCCAACACTATATATGTTCAAATTTTCAAGGTGATCTCAATTACTGTAGATCCCTTGCGTTACTAGTGTTGGATTTCATATCAGGTATAAAAGGAGGATATTATATTTACAGTCTTAGCTGCTAGTATAATGTGAGCATTACTCTATGTTGCATCCAACAATAAGTTGTGTGATGCTGACAACGTAGTGAGGAATGTATTTTTGTGTCACCCAATTAAGGGAGGGAGGGGGGGTACTAGCGAGCACAGCGAGCCCATACTGGGCAGGATGACCGCCATGGTAATTGACTTTGGAGGAGGTGAAAAGAAGGGGATAGGGATAAAATCAATGCATGACTGACCACCACATGGATCTAATCAATATTTGTTCAAGATTTTGTTACAATAAGTCCCATTATGTCGGAGAAGTTTCGTGGCAGACAGACAGCTTCCTAGACCCTTTTATCGTACTGTACACACAGGCAACATTATCCGGATCAAGGCAATACAGAAAATAAAAGGATTATACTTACGATCAAAATAGCTAATACAGGTCCGATTAAAGCCCAGCTCATTCTGTTTCGGGTTTGCAGAAAGCATGTACTTTTATCATAGTAACGATCGTACTAGAGGAAAAGGAAAATATGCAAAATACATGCTGTGCTAACATCTGTATCTGCAGATTCATAAAAGCTTACATTTCCTTCAATCTCAGGCAAGGAACGAGAAATTGCGGCACAAAAAACCACAACGAATACGGGACACATCCAACCGACTATTCCTGAATATTTGACCAAGCGCTCTGCTCTTGAGCTTGAAAATACCATCACGACTTTATAGAACAGATACAGTCCTTCGACCAAGAACCAGAAAAAGGTGGCGAGAAAAAAAAAGTGTGATGCGATCGTAGCAGCAAAACATACGCTTGGAATGTTCTAGATATAAAACCAGTATGGATTTATTCTCCGAACTCTTCTGCTACATGCTAGATTTCTTGAAATACAGTACTTGATTTTATACTGTACAGTATCTGTACTACACTCTTACCAACTGGTGCTCAGCGAAAAGTGATCCAAACAAAAATGATATATAGCCTCCGAGAAGAGCAATGATTAGATTGAAATGAATGAGCAAACGATCTTTGAGCAATATTTTCCTGATTGAAAAAGTAAGCAATTAGATACTTCACTCAAACAATTGCCCAACATGTAAAACATACATAGACTTTTTTTCTTGAAGGACCAGCACTTACAACATATGGAGTTATTTACATTCAAATTATAGTCGAAATAAGTCTCAGACGCATCGATCAATTGAAGAGTAAAAACTCAAAGATCATTTATCAATTATCTAAATACATTTATTTACTGATGAGACCGACACCCAGTATTTTCATTTAGTGTTAGATTGTATTAGAAATAAAAAGCCCGTTTTTGCAAAAGTACGACAGATGTACAATGATCTAACTGTATAAAATCGATCTTCATGTAGAACACATTCCATATCTATATATAACTATCATAATAACAAACAAATTTCACCTGTAAGCAATGAAGACCAGACATGCAGCCGCTAAAGCAGCGATGGCGATACTGCCACACGATATGGAAAGGAACTCGAGGTTCCGCCTATGTGTTTCAGATAACTACAGAGTAAAATTACAGTCATTATGAGAAACACTTAGTTATTTTCACAACAGAAATTGTTTTGGGTCTTACATTACACCATTACTAAATATATCTCTACATTCCCCTACTTTCACAAGAATTGTGTATGGTGAACTTGCTTGCGTAATAAAATTGACACATGGAATGAAAAATATTGGCCTCCCCTGGTATAGACAGAAAGCCTCTTTTTTTCCAGGACAAATTATAACCAGTATGGTTTATGCTCTCATCAATACAGTATCTGTATTTTCAATAACACGATTAGATGCGGTAGTTACATGAATAAAAGGAAATAAATATTCTTTGCCTACTGTTGAAATTCAGTATACCCAACTGTCATCTGTTACAATTTTTTATTTTATTCGTGCAACACTATATATGAGGTTGTGCTCATCAGGCCGTTCTCGGAAATTCCATTCCATTTTTTAGCTCTTCCTGTTACCTATCACTCGCCAACAATTCACTGTATAGCTCATGAAACCGTGGTAATAATTTACTTCAGTGGCCAACATATGTCCAACGCACGTTTTACAATCAGCGCACCAAATAATGTCATTTAGGCGGAATTTGGTCATTATCTGAGGAGTTCGTTTACCGACCAATTTTCTTTATAACCAGGTCGTTAAGTAAGGAGTACCTGTATATACCTGTGGTGTAGTGTACTTCAAAATCACGGCAAAATGAGTGGTATGATTGCAATAGCAAGTCGTAGTACCATTGTCCGAGTGCTCTTTCCAGCATCCGTATTCTTTCCATGTGTTTCTACAGGAAACAAAATTCGAATTACATTTGGAAATAGCGAGGATTTTTGACAGGGAAGTAGCACAATTTTACCTGTTTGTTTCATTTGCAAACGTGCAAACAGTAGTCGAGTTGACGGTGATGTTTTCACTGATATGCAAATTGACGGAAGACAACGAGAAACGGACGGGCCAGGACAAATTGTACAAAACTGAACCGAGTTTCATTGAACGTAAATTGACAGCCAAAATGTCGCTAACTCTGTGAAGGTTGTTTAAGATGAGGTAATATTACCTGATGTTGTGAGATAAACAGGAAACAACGATACTAATTTTTAATATAACATTTAAAAACCAAATATCTCAAACCTTGATTCATTGTCTGTTACTGGAGTTTTATAAAACGAGGAAATAACGGCGATATTTTCATTCTTTCCTGTATTTTAGAAAATGCGAGTTATAGAATACGTACAGCAATGTGACAGTAATAAATTTAACCATATCCAAATGGCCTAAGTATAGTATCCCTATCCATACAATAGATAGATAAATTTATAGATATGTGTGTGTGTTTGTGAAAGGTATTCGATTCCGATTGGCAGCTGATAAGAAGGAATCCGAAGCGGGAGAAATATCACCTAAGAAATGGCTAATTGAATTATGTATTCCATGCTTTGAACGCTGAACACAACATGATGCTACAGAATCTCTTATAGTTGATAATTGAATTTAATAGCGAAATTTTGAATATAGTTCGCTTACTCAGACGAATAAGCATCCGAAATAATACATTCGAAAAGGGTTCAATCAATATTCGGATGAAAACTTAACGGACTTGGAAATACATTCATTGTCTTTTGAAGATTTTAATATTACATTAGTATGAATATTATTAAATGCTTTACCTGAATTAAAAGGGGGGATGTATGCAAGTTGTATTCTTTCTGAGAGCTTTGTCGTACCACCTTCTGGTTCATGCGATACATTTAGAAGTTGTGAAGCATCGTCTGATCTGACAATGACAACTTGCAAGTCTAGTGACTTCTCAGAGGCATTCACAACAAATTCTGTATTTAACAACAAGAAGAAATCGTCTTAAGCAGGAAGGATTTTCTCACAATACAAAATGAGAAACATACTCGATTTTTCGTGAGGGATTGTAATCAAGGACGCCATGTTCTCTGCAATTCTTTCCAAGTTCTGCAATATCTTCCATTGGACGTCAGTGCTCGACTGGTCTGATGTTGGCTGAGCATCAATCAAAGCTAGAATTAAAACAGGAGAAGAGTAAGTTAATCTTTACGAATTTATTTTTATATACTGTATTGATAATCTGCACGAATTAAAGAGGGCATCAGGAATTTACTTTCCAATTAGCAGTAGTAATATCAAATATAACATTACCAACCTACGAGATGCACAGTACATACGTATTGTTTCAATTAATCTCACTCCACAATTTTTAGTCATATGACGATTTGAAAATTCATTAAAATGCTTAAGAGCGATATTAAGTATCATGGTAGCAGTTTTTATGTCTTTCCAGATCATGAGAACAAATTAGAAATCCTCTTACCTTGAGGGACATTAATGTCTCTGGGAGAAATGCCGTTACTTTCTTCGTTGTGAATGGAAGAAGATGATTCTTGATTACTTACATGTCGTATTAGGTTGCTCATGACCTTCGCAGTTGACTTTCAAAAGTTCAAATATTGAAATGAATAAATATATATGCCTTTCATCACTTTACGTGGAGGTGACTACAGAATTTTGGTTAGTATGAAGTTGGTGAACCCTATTCGATTGGAAAATGTTTACCAACATAACAATCAGTATGCTGCTAGGGTTGGAGGAGGCACTAATCTGAGGATATGGGTTGGCATATTTAAAGTGATGGAAACAACTATCAAAAATATCATACATCAGAGTAGGCAAATAAGAATTATCTTGAATTTGATTGTCAATAAGAAATCCACTATTAACTCTCAAAGTGATTTTTATTTTAATTTTTTCTCACCTGTATCAATGATTCAGGTAATTCGTTCTCAAATCTTTCGTAAAATTTATATTTCGACAATTGTGACGATGTGTCCAGCATAACTTCTGCATCGTTGGTTGTTAATTTTTTATTCTTCAAAAATAAAAGTTTGAAATGAACTTGCAAGTATGTAAAGCTTATGTAAATGAAGCTTTAATTAGAAGAAATGAGATTGAAAGCCTATAAACTTAGCAAACTTGGAGATTCATGTCATGTTTACTGTGGAAATGTCCCCAACGTGCACATCGTATTATCATCATAGACATTGTACAGTATCAGTATTATCGTACAGCATTATGTACAATATTATTGTCATTAACGCATGCATCATCATCATCATCATCATCATCATCGCAGCAATATTCTTTGATAAATGATTTCATACTTAGAGGGGGCAGACGGAGAGTAGCATATACATGATTTTTGCGTGCCAGAACTGCGGCAATTGCATGGCGCATGGCATAGCATCCAGTGCCTATTTACATATGGGCTGAGAGGCTGCATCCCAAGGCCCTTTTATTCTTTCATTAATTTCATCTGTAATGACAAAAATCACGGCCGTATCGTAGGCATAACAATGCGTAATGCTGAGCTAAAAATTCAAGAACTCATTGATGGGAGTGCCTAACGCACTCGCCATTGATTTATAGACACTGTTGCATGGTAGATGGTTTAATTCATGTGTTATATAGTAGCACTCATGTCTAGTTAAGTCATTAATTATTTGTTAGCACGGCCAAGTCTAAATTCGTAATTAAGATTCAAAAATCCCACCAGACTATATTCACTATATTCTCAGCAGATTGCATCTTCGGGAACAAGAGGTATTTTAGCAACAATAAGTATAAACAATTGGTAATTCGGCAAAAAAGCGTACCTGGGAATCCGTCAGATTGAGCAAGGCGTCAACTACCACTACCGCTTCTCCACTATTGACGATTTGTAGTCGTTCGCGCCATGAGGCACGCACCAGCTTACCCAGAATCTGAGAGTAAACACTGCAGTTTTCCTCTTCTTCGACGTAAGTGCGGATTGTTTGCGACACCGATAGTTGTTCTTAAATAAATGAAAATTCCAGCCGTTTGATCGGATTTAATTTAATAAGATCGATTTTATTCCCTTCACCTCCTGTAGACTTTTCTAACCAGGAGTCTAGTCGACAAGCACAATTAGTATCGTTGGGTCGAAACGAAAACGGAGTAACATGATTGTCAACATCTATTATACATTGATCAGCCCACGTTCTTCCAGTTTTGATATTTTCTGATGATGATGATTTGTACTGTACCGTGCAGGTACCTAAATAGAAATCATATTAGTGTAGCGAGAGTGTATGTAAGTAAATGAAATGCGACACTAAATAGGCTACGACTTATCAATAGCCGATTGCTTGACGAAATTTTTTGTAAAATAGAATTCTTGTAAATCGAGTAACTCATTTACCATTTGGTAGTCGTGTAACGTTGGTAAGAACAGGTATTACGCAGAAATCGTCCCTGTTCTTCTCTTCGTATATTTTAATACCATCAGGGCCTAACACCCGAGCGAATAGCTTTGAAAGTCCCTCAAAATAAGAGTGGATGTTTTCCACAAAACAGTAAGATCCGTTTGTAGAATATCCTTGGTATATTCCAGGTTGAATAGTTTTCAAGCTAGTACATAGTTCTTTCCTCAAGTCGATATAGCATTTGACTGAAAAAAACATACCTTACTTGACATATTTTCTAGATACACGGTATAGTAACCTACAGGTGCCTTCAACGTTTGCCAGTACAGTATATAATTTCGGTTCGTAGTTCTGTTATCAACAGAGAGTAAGAATACAAAATATTCAGGAAATTGTTATTGAGGTATACGTATTGTAGCCTTAGTGCTTATTATTCCTCATTTAGGAATTAGCACATCATTTAGGAACTCCCCACAGCCTATAGTTCCACTAACACCATGAATAATCTTCGACTTGACGCACACTAATCTGAATACACGATATATACCTATCACAGGGACACAGAGCGGAAGCGTTGTATGCAGAATGCACATTAACCAAGTATCCAAAGTGAATCCCAGAAAGTAAAGCCCACCAGAAACCTTTCTTAATAGTTTGTATGCTCAATATAATTTCGACGAACTTGGTTTTCTGTAGCAGTGGTTCTCGTGGTAGCAACAGTTTTGCCTACCACATTCGTTTCGGGAAACCGGCTCAGGTAATCCACAGGGAACACGACCGTCTATCCGGCGGAATACTTCACAAGGTTCCTGAATAAAATTCTTCTGTATATCTAAATTAAAAGGTACTGCTATAAAGAGTAACGGAAACTATGTATTATGTATGATATGTTTATACGTATGATCTCAAAGGCTTAAAACTTATAAGCAGTATTTTCATACTTAATCTGCATTTTTTGTGGTCCACAGTTCCCCCTTTACCAGATGTGTTTGCGATGACTAAAATCCAGAATAGTGGTGATAACGTGGTAATCTTCATACCTGAAGTCCTACATTAACCTATAACCGTAGAAAGAACGTTAGCTACGAATACCATAGGTTACACCTTAAACTTATTTTTGTAGGTTGAAGCTGTCGCGAACATTCATCAACTGAATACGCTTTCTAGCGTAACTGGCTTTAAATGGTTAAAATCGCTGCGTTCCAGAGGAAACTTGACTTCCGCAAGACAACAAATGAAAAGCAGCGTCTGGCGTGTGCATCGGTTTTGAATATACAGTATTAGAGGGTAGAATAAACAAAAAGTGGGGAAATCTAGGCTACGTGCGGCACTATTACTGAAACAAGCTGGCTAGTATCAAACACCGAAAAATGCATGGTTCCTAATCGACGCGAGCATACAAGTACCTTCGACCTAATACGAACCTAAGTGACTTGTTACTGTAAATACGTAACTCTTATAGTTAACCTACAACCGAGCATTCACATATATCTACAATATATTAAAAACATATGCCTACCTGATATGATGATGTATTGAATAGCGGCGTGACTATCTTTGCCTACACTTTTTGATTACGTCGTTTTATGCATCCGGTACGTCAAAGATACTAAATGAGAGATGAACACTCCAGGCTGCTAACTGTTTTAAAAGTTGTCAGAAATCAAGCTAATACATTGAAATAGCCATAATAAGTACTATTTCGGTTCACTCAACTCCTGACTATATCTCGTACCATTCTGGATGAATAAGACGGAACTACATTAGGACAGTGTTGTCGACTTCATTGCTTATAATAGCTATTTTCTCTGCGCACTAATCAGTTATATCACGACTGGAAGGCGCTACTCGAGTTGATGAGCACAGGCAAACAAAAAATGACTAGTACCGAACCAATTATCCGGTTTCCGGAAGTCCACACGAACCAGAAAACCAGGAACCGGGAGACATTGTGGAATGATGGTGAAATAATGTATTGAAAGAAAAGTTAATGGTTATAGTTACCTCTATTAAAGCATATCATAGCGTGACATTTGCTGTTAATATAGTAACAGTTATATTTTCGACCTGAAATTGGTATTTGCATTGTCGGGAAAGTTTTGTATTTGAACTATAAGCATTGGATCCATAGGAGCAGAATTTCTACAACCTATAGATTTTCAGTCAAGGTCATGTGCCCCATTTTCCCCACGCCATATGCCACGAAACTACTCATCCAATGAATCGCGGATTCTCGTTGCCCGCATTCCAGATAGTAATTCACTGGTAGCCTTTGGATGATTTCTCTCGTTTGGTTTTCTGTGATTTACCACCAGACATATTAGGCGTAAGTCTGCCACTTGGCGTTGATCTTCCAGTAGGCGTCGAGTGACCACTTGGTGTTGATGATCGACTATTACGATGGTAGTTCGTATGTCCAGAATGACTATAAAGACGAAATTTGCCAAAATTAGCGACATGTGATCTCGCAATAGCTTTTGAAGTTTGCTGGAAAATCAGAAATTCCGCTCTCCATTAACTGCGTATGCATCATGGAAGGGATCGAACTCTTTACCTCAAGCTATAATTCCCAACATTTTTGTGTTATATTTTTGGTGCTTCTAGACTAGTGGTTCTTAACCTGGGGTGCGAGGGACCGTTTCCAGGGGTGCAAGAGAAGTTTCTAAATTTCCAATGGGTACTTCCGTACATATTCAAATGAAATTTGGAAAACTGGACTTAGAACGATTTTGGTGTACACAGTTAGAACCGTATCCACAGCTGGCAAAACCAGCATTGCAGACACATTTACCATTTGCCAGCATCTAACTGTGTTTAATGGGATTTTCATCACTTTTGCACATAAAAACAAAAGCCAGAAATCGCTTAAATGTAAGTGATGACCTACGCGTGGCTTTTCCGAATAGGGGCTTCGCTTCAAAAGTATTACTATGAATAAACAACAACATAGTAGCCATTAAAAATTGAGATATTATTTAGTATGTAAATGGGTGTATTCATTTTTCGAGGGGGTGCAAGAATTTATTTTCATATTCAAGAGGGTGCCGATAACTAAAAAGGTTAAGAACCACTGCTCTATAGACAATGCCCAAATTATTCAAGTTTTTTCTTATTTCTATGCTAGATAATAAAGTTTTTAATAAATCTAACCGTCCTCCACGGTCTTGAGTTTGCGACTGCTCTGTGTTTATTTCAAGATGTGGATACAGTCGAGCGACATTTCCGTCGCTCGTTAAGCGACCGTAGAATTCCACATGCTTCTGCTGATTAACGTTGTCGATTTTTTTCCACCACATTTCATACAGTGATTGAGCTCCTGACAAAATATAAATGTATGCAAATCACTTAAATTGAAGAACAACAATTATGACTGAATCATGGGAGTTTTATCAGAGTCATTGACTTTTACCGTTTTGTTACCACATCTATCTCATATAAGAAATATTGCATGCTATTTTTCTTTGCAAACTTCTTTATTGGGCATTGGCAAACAACATGCTTCATTTTCAAGTGCCTGATAATGTTTGAGATCTAGGATAATTTTAAGATAAAACTTTTAATAAGTTTTAATTGCTTATCAACAGATGTCGTATTATGGCCCATCGACCAATTATTAAATAATCAAAATAGAAAGAATGATCAAATCCCTTTCAATACCTTTTTGCGCAGGCCGGCTTGATATAACAGTATCTTCTGTCTTTTGTTTTTTTATGGGTGGAGGGGATTCAGGTGATTCAAATACAGCATCGGTTGCCATTTTCCTGAAAATTTATCAGCAAACATGATGAACAAGAAAAAAAATGCAAAATTTTTCAGCAAGTATGAAAATCCGAATATGGCAATCAGTTATCTAATAAATTCACAATAATGAAAATCCTATCCGTCTTTGAAATGAACAAAATATAATTGCATTCATGACTTCAGATTTCAATAGTGATTAGACACTGCTTTCACCAAGTTATACTTGCATATCATAGCAGCATATCATTAATATTCGAACAAGATGATAGCAAAATGAATTTCACGATGGTCTGTTAACAATCGCAGTATATAAAAACAGGAGAGCTTACGTTTCCAGCGCCATATCGGATTTTCCAATACACTGGAGTAAACAATCCAGGACTTCTTTATGTTTTTCTGATGTTGTTGAATGTAGAGACAAAAAATTCTCCAATTCTGCCCACATTGCTTTATACTGCTCATCACTGAAACACAAAATTGAGTGACTCCTGTGATAGCACTCATTTTTTTACAACTGATACAAGAACAGAACTTCGGTTCTTAAAGTTAAATATTGAACAATGACTTTTGATAGAAGAACCATGTGCTGCAATCTCATCATAAACTGTTTTGCTACTTCGCGGCATATCTGGCCACTCATATTCTGTGTGAAGCATTTCTTTAATAGTGTAGTTAGCCCATTGAAAAGAGAGTTTCCTAACTAGGTTCAAGATGAAGTGAGGATTAAACAATGTCCTGAAAATATGACAATAACATTTATTATAATGCTTAGCAGTTTGGTGGATTTACTCAGATTTCATTATCACCATTATTCACAGCTAAACTAAATTCCCTCTGTATCTGAGGGTATTCTATCACTTCACCAAGTTTAAAAGTTTATGGCATTATTAAAAAAGGCCAGGAACGTCGGGCAAAAAATACAAATGCAATTAAAATTTATTCCATTGCAAGGAATTCCATTGATATTATAATTTTTGTAACATAAAATGTATTTATACTTGGATTGCTTGAACTAAAACAAGCTTACGGTAATTGGTACGAATTAGCTGCAATAAAAGTGTAAAAATGCATAAAAATCACAACTGGCAACCACAGTACCACATGGAACACTCCAATCAAGATTTTTGTCTACACACCGTTTATTAGGTTTTGTTCGTCCACCAGATGATACCACTGGTAACTGGGTATTGTCACGCTCCATTTCAATTACATGATAAACTGTTCGTTTACACTGGACCACTTCTTCGTCGGTTATGGATTCCTGTGAATGTTAAAAATCATTAACTTTGTTAGCTATATAAATGTCAGTACTATATGTGTATTATTTATAATGTGCTCTCTGATTTAATCATGATTACAAGTTGTAGAGTGACACCATACATAAGAAAAAGGTTGGGCATCACTGCATTAGATGAAACAAATTTAGGAATCACTTCAGAACGCATCCGTCTGTTCTCCATTTATTTAGTTACTCACATTATTCGTAACTGTTCAGGAGCGCATTCCTTGCTTAAAACAAGGGTCCAGTGTATTTAGCAATGCTCAAATTCACTAACATACTTACTTTTAAAACAATGCTGAGCAGAGGTTCTAATGAGGCAGACATGTTGAAAATTATAGTCTGAGAAAGAACAAGTGGCCAGTGTCTTGCAGTTCTTTCGATTTTTGATTTCATTTTTTCGAGTGGAACATCAGACTGTGTAGTTTCTGCATTGATCCAAGGCACCAACTGAGCTGTCTTCATAAACGTTGAGTAATCCTACATATAATTAAAAAAATTATTACATTAACACAGAACATAGAATTTTCAAGATTGACAGTTAAGTGGACAATAGGAATGAGTAGTAATAGAAATAACTGAAAATATGTATGTACAGCCCGCCATACCCTGACTTGAGCCCTATAGATGATATCTGTAAGCCATTGATATGTCCAAAGACCTCTAACCAGCTTTATAAAAAACTCACTCAGTTTATACAGCAGTACAGTACATACTGTATATCGGATTAAAATCTTTATGTACTGTGAAGAATAACCTCGATTATCCGAATTTGTGAGGGCCGGCACATGTTCGGATACGCTAGAAGTTAGGATAATCAAGGTTCGAATTTTCAGCCTTCATTATATGACATGGAAACCGGAACTGCCACTTAGCATTCAAAATCATATAATTTTTCTATTGGGTTCCCTTTTACCGTAATCAATCAAGTGGCATTAGTTTCATGGGAGCCCAGAATTGCATGTCAAACAAAACAACAGACCAATTCCTCGCAGTTTCAACATTTCGATTTCAATATAATATGAGGCCAAGAATAGGAATAAATGGCCAAAAGAGCTTTTCACGTTATACTATATTATAACGTTATTTTATATTCTGTTAATAGCTTACGTGGGATTTTCGATGGGAAAGGCCTATACTGTATGGACAACCGGGTAATTCTGTTAGGTGTACGTAAAGTAGCATGTATAGTGTCAATGGTGCATAACAATTTTATCCCTTCCATATAAGGCAGTGTTTCTTAATTTTCTGAAATCAATACCTCTTCAAAACAACTCAGAATACTGTAATATCCGTAAGTATAGGACATAAACTATTAAAAATATTAAGAAATAATTTTATAATGCAATAGTTTTAAATCCTGTAAAATACATACATTTATTCTGTAATCGGTGACTTTCCCACCCTTCCCTTCTGTTATCGATGGAGGGTCATCGAATGGAACTCTGTTCACTGACAGGGCATGGAGAAAAATGTCATTTCCATGACAGCATATCATATGGGTTGTCTGTCTGCTCCCATTGGTAGAAACTGCCACATTATTTTCCCATTTTTCAAGAAGCACAGAGCGTCCTGCATATAAAGATGATAAAAATATACATGCAAAGGCTTCTTTGAACTTCTATCTGAGCATGCAAGGGCATATTTTTGTAACTATTTCTACCCATATTGAAAGCTAGTGATGTAGCTGTGTTAGAACGCTTGTAGCTGTTTCGTGAATATCTCTACTTTTGCAATACCAAGCCCTAACAATGTAGAAAAGTTTATTTTTAGCTGACTGATCTACCATACCATTTTACCATTTTTTTTAATTTCACTGTAGCTATATCATTAGGACATGAAGAGTTAGATGGAACTCAAAACGGCATGTGTATAAAATTACTGTTCAAAGAGTAATATAACAAAATACCATGATAACAGAGTAGGGTTATGAATAGGTTTATTGTGAGGGGGTACCTTTAGTGATGCCTTGTGATTATAAGTTGACGACTGAAGCCAATAGCCTATAAAGTTGTAATACTAGCATGGAACATGTATGACGATGATGCGTAACATTATTCACTGTACATTGTAGTAGAAAATGAGGAAAAAAACATTGAAAGGGTAGAGTCATAAGATTAACGCTAGAGCAAGGGGATGTAGTATGTAAGTCCAAAAGAATGGTGAGACGGAGGAAACTTATGTGGAATCGATTATTTAAACTGAATAGCGATTGATAGTGATGGTCTGGATTGTGGAGAAAATTATCATTGTTAAAGGAAGTTAATCTCGATGTTAAATGAAGCATTAGATATCAATATAATTAAGAAGATTTATACTTGTACGTGTAATTCAATTGATACCTAATACCTAGGAGTATTCATTATTCGAGTCTACACAACCCAACAGAAACAGAGTTTCAGATATACGGAATATCCTCCCTTGTAATCGAGAGTGCATATACAAAGGTGACCCGGCAAAAGACTATACAATAACGTAAACACGGAACAAGGGACCTAAATGCTAAACTGTCACTCCTTTGAATATTAGTTTAGATTTTTCACTCCTTTGATACAGATCCATATAGAATATCAAGTTTGCCAATCACTCTTCGATGCAAATTTATATAAAATGGATACTCTCACCATTAAGAAGAAAATTTGTCAGGCAGAGAGAGGGTCGGCTATTCACATCAACAGGACTGATCCTGACAGCAGCATCGCAATGATACAACTCTGTTGGAAAAAAATTCTACATAGATCTGTAACAGTAACATGAAAATTACCAAGCTGGAATGATTTATATTTCATTGTCTTACCATTACAATTAGTTTTAGGAGTGTACCACTTCAACATCATGGTTGAACTGAGATCGCTGTCTGTTAATAGAACAGCAGGTAGAGTTTGAGATAAAGTCATTCCAGGAAGTCTTGGATGAAGCAACAATACATCATAATTTGCCGAACTATTTGCATGCTGCTCTTCCTGAAAGAAATAGTGAACCAAAAATTTATGGTTTTCATTTCGGGCTTTGCATATCACAATAATTTACAGTACACAATGATAACAAGTTTCGAAACATGGAAGATTAATTCCAAGACAGTTCTTTTTTATAATTTAATCAATGATTGATGATACTTAAAAAGACTCAATATATTAAAAAAAATTGCATTGCAAATATGCATACAAAATAAAAGAAACCACAGGAAAAAAATTAAATTTTCCCCTTGCTGGTCGCGGCCTCCCAGTTTGGGATGCCCTGGTCTAGATGACCCTAACAATGCTTGTGCTCTGATATACAAACAATTCGTTCACTTCCTCCATTACAAATCTGATAAATTCATTTCTTAGACCTCTAGTTGAAACCAGTGGATCAGAAATGGATAACAATATATTTCTAAATACCTGCATATGTAAAATTGACAAATAAGTACCTTCATAGGTATCCCAGATACACTTGTTACAGAAAGATCATAGTGTTTTTGCACTAAATTCAAAAGTCTGTTGGCAATCGCTATACCATGACGTGTAGCTTTCACATTGTGTAATTCTGAGGTTATAGTCTTATTTTTGTCCAAAGGAGTCGCTGTTTTTTCAGAGACCTGAATTGAAATCATTTAGGTAATTTGCTCAAACTTATAGAACTCTCATTTCAGATAATATCATATATACATGTAAATCCACTCCAAACGGCTTCACATGGATTATGACTAGTTCAACTGCAGTCAATGGAAGAAGAGAGCTGAAATACATGAATGCAGGTTTCATTTATTAATACAGTACTCGCAATTGGGTTACACCGATTAAGCGGCATATCGACTAAAAAAACAATTAATCGATTTTGATGAGTGGCCATTCTTGTTTTTCATTAGTATTGATAGGCATGTATGCTGGAGCAAGAAAAGCATGGGTGATAGGGAAATTCAGAAAACATATTGGATTGGACATGTAAAAATACATGAGAAACATATATTATTTCCTAGGAGACATAAACTAAGCCAACCAATGTAATCCAACCCCTATTTCCAGTGCTCGAACGCGTTAAATCTACATTATAAAATAGTCGGCAGCCGATTAATCGGTATTAGGCCAATAACATTATTAACTACTTCCATGAATACCCGCAAGGCTACTGCCAGACATTCTAAATGCTAAATTCAAAAGTGCAATATAACCTTTAGTGTTAACGTTCTACATAGATATTCCTAAGTCATGGAAAAAAGTTTATCATTTAAAAAATTCCTACAGGCATATTATAGTTTGCTAACATTTTTCAGTTCTTTTTTGCAATTACCCATGTAGCTGCAAACCCTATTTAGTTTCTGTTAAACTCTATTCCCGGGATTCGCTCTTTTTGGTGTCCACGATAAATTCCAAGTCCAGATGTCGTCTCAATCAAATATTACCAAAATATAATTACAATAGTGATAGTGTAGTATAAAAACAAAGCATTAACCTGCTGTTAGCCTTCAAAGCTCTTTCATTAAGTTTCGCAACCGCATCGGCTGTGCAGTCCTCGATAGCACGCCGGTGGACATCGCTGAACAGTGAAATGCATAAAATTTACGTTACTGCTTTTTATACCATTAGCTGATACATACATATAAGAAAACATATTATTGGATGCTTCTGAAAAATTATTTAACTGCTGTTATATTCTATGTTGTTTGCATCATCAGAAGTGTTAAATTTCAAATGCGGTTGTATGCTTATATAATATATTGGAGCGGAGCGTTGATCCGTAGACGTTCGAGAAACCAATTGAAAATGTGTATAATACTCACTGCTTTAGTTGCGTGATACAAATAATACGCCCCTTGTTTGGAAGTTTAACATTTTCATCCTCAATCTGGCTTGCTTTCTCTTCCTGAGCTTCTGTAAGTTCAGTGAGAGCTTGAACAGCAGATACTATACCAGACAAAACTGAAGATTCCGGCTGATGTAATGGAGGGCCCGCTGATGCAAGACGTTCATGTAACTAAAAATAAATTTGTACATATATAATTAGCTACCTTCTACGTCTAATTCAGGGGTTCTTAAACTTTTTGGGCTGCACCCAACATAGATATTTGAAAAAATTCAACACCGCCTGACATTGACTGCAGCCACCCGCGGGCCACACAATTTAGGTTTGCATGCTGCACTTGGCTCGCGGGCCGCAGGTTGCACACCTCTGGGCTGAATAATCAGTGTAAGACTTCCATTGATTATTAAGTAATCAGTAAATTTTTTTTTTCAACTTTCCTCCTTATTGGCCCCCTGCAAATCCTACACGCCCCCTAGTTTAAGAACCCCTGGTCTAATTAGACAAACTAAGCACGCAAATCAAGAATAACCATGTTTCTTAGAAACAAGCCCAATAAGAGACTGTTCTTCAAAATTAACACAAATCTTAGAAATAAGCACGATCTGGCAGCCCTGCATACAGAGCTTCTATATAAGAATCCATATTCACTTACATGATTCAATGTCTGATCATTTTGCTTCCATGAATTCAGGACATGGCTCTCTTTATCACTGACCACAAACCGAAGAAACTTTGAGCCGGGGAAAATATCCCACACAATTCGGCAGTATTCACTCAGACCTTCAACACAGCTAGTCCAGAGAGTCTTTGAAATTGGAGCAAGAGGGATGACTCCCTAGAGATTAATTAAATCAAGTTTGCCATTATAAAGAAGTCACTAGTCTTAAGTCCAGTCACCTATGAGTATGAGTTGAATGACTTGGCAACTCTACAAACAATATCATAAAGTTACAATATCTCGGATGCGACTGCGTAAAAACATACCTGAGGCCGGGATTTAGTGAAAATGTCGAAATCTATAAGTTGCTTCGAAGACTCTTCCATTGATGGCCCATGGTCCAACACAAATACAGTTTTATAATTGGTATCTAGCATTTTTACACAGATAGTTCTACTTATCAAAATACAACTGTGAAAATTTCAATCTATGAAAATAAGGTGGGAAGTGAAGTTTAGTTCGTGCTGCAACTTTCAAATCCGGCACAGACAGAGCACTGGAAAATAAAAGAAAAAATCCATAATCTAGGTACAAGTTGAGTGCGGCCCTTCCATAAAACCCCATTATGTTCGAGTAGGTTTAGAATTAGATACCTACCCTAACCTATTCAAAAGGGACTGCATTTCTTACCCTCTACCAAATGTGTGTCCATTTAACAGAATCGAAAATAGGTGTTTTACCCTCCCATGATTGATTCATGTTTATTTCACTCATATCTGTGATTTTTAAGACATACTATAACTAACCCACCCTACTGTAGTGTACGTTGCCGTTATTGGGGTCGGGTATGCAAGGCCATAATTCATTGGTTCATTTTGGGTTGTACGAACGAGGCATGTTTACGAATGGAAGGTTAGATTCAGGGCTGTGATATGTTACTGTTTGAATCAAGGGCTGGGTTAATGAGTGTGTTTTACTTTCAATTATCTACGCTACGCTGGACAATCAAAATACCATACAAAGTTTAATTTTAGTTTCGTCAATTGGATGTTCACGGAGCCACAAGCATAAGACTTCCCACCAATCGATCTTGAAACTTCTGAGTCGTAAACTCGCAATCGTGGGAACTCGCGTTGATATGGATCAATGAGTACAACAAGTTCCTGGTGTAAATCGACAAGGGTCAATACGCACGCTGTAAAACAAAACTCGAGCATACACGAATGTTATGGAATATTAATAATGAAATGAAATTAATGAAAAATTTAGGGTTGCAGTAAATTAGGGTACAATAAAATCGCCACCTTAACCGACCCAACATCCTATTTGAAAATTCGTCATAGACGAAAACCTCTAATAACGACAAATTTTACTGAAGCGTGTTTACATAAACAAATGACAACAATGATTGTTTTGATGTGTTTATACGAAACCAATTCTTTTTACACAATGATATATGCGTAAGGTTCTAACCTTCTCTTGTAATGTAGTGCTTTCTTATGATGCTCAAATTATACAGTTCGTTCATTGTTTTTATTATAACCAAAAAGTTTTAAGATACTGAACGATTCCTGGGCTTTCAAACACAAACTGGCATACGAATATTACAGAACTGTGTCAAACTTCACCTTGATTTTGTGTATATGGAACCTGAAGGGGACCAGAACTTCTAGGGGGAACATAAACAGCAAATGGCGATGATAAACGTAGCACAGACCTGCACTTACATTTCATTAACGAAATCTTCCATCGTTTTATTTTATGTAACCAGGGTAAGAGAGGTCTAGTGTCTTTAGTGCTTTACCTGTTGTCAACCACTCTAGGAACTTTTCTTCATTCACTGTTGTATCGGGAAAACAGGATGACACTCTCAGTCAATCAAAACTATTTCACTAATTCTACATAGTGTATTGTACCGTCTGCTTAGATTTTGATGAGCTGAGTTTTAGCATGGCTACCAGAAAAGAGTCTAAATCTCCACATGAGCAGCATATGGCAAGGAAGAAAAAAGTGGTCAATGATTTGCTTGCTCTCAGGAGGATGAAGCTGATACAGAAAAAAAAGGAACCGCCATTGGGCGTCTCTTATTCCAATCAATCGGGTGTAACATATGAAGCATATAGGGCTCTTGATGAAAGTTCCTCATATACAGGCAACCAAGTAACTAGAGAACAAGTTAAGAAGTTGATATCGGGTACTACTTTGGAAGCTGAACTGAAAGATATTTATGGAGAAAATACTTTGGAAAATCTGACGGATCATTTTATTGAGCGTTCACAAGATTACTCTGGAAGCCCAACTTCAATCAATCAAGAAGATTCGAATGCACTGCAGAGTACGTTTTTCTTGCATAATCTTCTTAAGGAAAGAAAACTTAAACAGGAAAACAAAAGACAGAAACACTACACCGTGGAGCAGAACCTGCTAAAAAAGAAAAAGTCTCTTCAAGACGCTAAACATAGCCTGCTAAAACGAAATGCAGAATCAGATGCAAGTACTTTCGGTAATTCTGACAATCTTGGTGTAGATAGTGATAGCAGTGAAGAAAATGTTATGCTTCTTGTTGATAAAGTGAAGCAAAAAATTCCTGTGATTGAGAATCGTATAAAACAGTTGAGGGCGCAAAATAGAGTCAGCAAAAAACCTATTGTAGCACAACCAAAACCTGTTGCGATCGACTATACTTTCAAACCGTCACAACAAGAACAAGTGAAAATAGTGCGTGACATTGTTGAAGAGATTGTTTCTGCCGCATTGAACATTTGTATCTCGTCCGATGATAGCTCGGGGTCTTTGTGGCTGAAAATGTTATTGTCTGCTGATAGCGAAAAATGGGAGAACATGATGATAAGAGCTGTCAGATTCGATGCTATCGGTGTTATTATGGAAGAAGTGATTGAGGAAGTTACAAATATTGTTGCACGAAAGACTGCTGAAGAATGCATCTACTTGGCAAAAATGACAAATGTTTTAGCAACTGATCTTATTGTCAATGCTTCTGAAATGTCATCTGCAGGCAAACCATCAAAGAAAGTGAAAGATAACGAGTCAAACTTAATCGACCAGACATACATGGAAATGAATATGAGGCGGAAAAATGGCCGTAAGGATTTGTGGAGTCATACCCAGTCGACCGTTTCCACTGTCGCCAAAGCACCAAAGCAAAAACAACCACAACCTACCGAACCAGTGGTAGGGAGCGAAGATGATGCTGTTACATTATCCTATGAACAGACTTTATTAAAAGAGGAATTTGTTCAAGGACCACTATGGACCAAGTATGTTCAAGAAGAACTTCTCTTCTGGGAATCATATACAACAACTATTACACCCGGTGGTCCTGTTGATTTGTCTTACTCTAGGATTTTGGGTATAAGTTGCTTGAGTATTTCCCCCAACAACAAGCTATTAGCATTCGGTACATTTAGCGGTGACGTATTGGTTTATGATATGTTATTTCAGCCATTCCGTCCTATCAAGTGTGTTTCATATGTGGGAAAAACTCCTGATTCAATTGCTCACATAGCTTGGTCCCTGGATCAGTCTCGAATCATTACCTTAAGTAGGGCATTTTGCCTTATTGTTTGGAGTGTTTCACTAAATTCTTTTTCATCACCTCCTGATATACGTCACTTGGATGTGCCGCAAGAAAAGGATATCAACTATGCTCCTCAGCAGCTAACCGCACTAGTTATGTTGGAAGCAAAATACACAGATTTTGCTATTGCAGAAGGTCCATTAGCTAACAGCATTAGTAAAGATTCTTTTGCATCTCCGATTTTTGCTACATTTGCACCGGTAATCAGTCTGAGCGGAAGTCAAAATTTTGTTGTTGTCGGTTTTTCGAGTGGCGAGGTGATGAAGTGTAATTTGCAGTCTAAAGTCTCTGCGAGAGTCAACGAATACAGGAAATATGCCAATGAAGATGCCGCAAGTTCCATGTTCATAAATGGTCAGAATTTGCTTTCGCAAGACAGTAAAATATCTCAAGGCATACCTGTTGAATTGTTCAGATACCACAAATTACCAATCACAGTAATTCTTTTTTTGAGAAATAACGGTGACATGATAGTTATGGATAGTCAACTTAACATAAGTTTGTGGAAGGAGGAAAAAGAATTCATGACTGGGTTTAAATGGTTCATTCCACGGAGAAAACTGAAATTTTCAGCCCAAGAAAGAGTCATGGTGCCTAAAGACAACGAACGTGTTATTTTTGAAGACGTCATCGCCCTGAAAAGGCCAATGAAAGGCAGAAAGAGGAAAGAAATTATAGAGAGAGAGAGAAGAGAAACCATGGCTGAGATAGCTACTTTACAACTGCAAAATCGTAATCCATGGCACAGAGACGATCAAGATCTGGACAGTAAAGCGAAGGAAAAGAAAAAAGCTCCCAAATTTGTCACTATCACATATGCTCCAACAAGAGAAGAAATAATAGACCCGACGGGAGACCAGCTTTTCCATATATTGACCAGGCAAACTTCGACAAACAGCGTTGTGCGATACGCTACAAGAACTTACAAGTTATCGAGTCATGAGCACATTGCACTTGTGAAATTCAGCCTTAGCTATGATGGAACAAAATTGTACTTCATGTTCTTGTTTGACAAACACCTTCCCAATATCAAATCCCATGTAACCATTGTTGACTTGGATTTATCTACTATGGATATGCTTCAATCGACTTTGATAAAAGTCGACTTGGACAAAGAGGAGTACGACCTTTGCCTGACGAAAAAACAAATTAATTTCTGTGTGTCAAGAATTCATGGATGTACCAGGAGTGAATATATATTTTGCTACTTTGCTGGCCGCACATGTGTATTTTCTGCACTGACAGGTACGGAGGTCGCCAAATGTCCACAAGGCAAAAAATCTAAAACAACAGTGAAAGTTGAAGGTCTAGAATTACCCAAAAAGTTATGCAGTCTTATTGGAAACATCCATCTCAACTGTCTGTGTCCTGACTCAGAAACCATTTTTTTGATGCTCCTCCCACAATCTGGTAACGTGAACACAGAACTGATCGCAGGGATGTTCAAATTCATAAACAATAATGCAGAACAAAAACAAAAGATGTCATCTGGTTATACAGAGCTTGTAAATGGTTCAAGTGACAAGGTAACTTCAATTGAGGGACCATCTCATGCAGAACAGTTCATACAAGAGAACAAATATTCCACTAAAAGCATGCCTAAGGAATTGTACATACGTATGACACTCAACTCCATTATCGACCAAGCTGTTGCTGTTGCTACGGGCAATAGGATGACTAAAGAGCAACGTGGAAAGCTCTGGCAACAAGACTGGGATGATATGCAGAAGTTTTTCATCTCCTCTGAAGTGTGACTCAAATGTTAACTTTGCAGATAGTTATCATGTATAGTTCTCAACCTTACCAAAAGTAACATCACTCGATGATAACTGGTGTAAATAGCATTCCAACATTTACTCAACAATAACTAAGGCTGTGGACCCGGTGATGATATTCTCTGATTGTATGTAGTATTTGATTTTTCTCTTTCCATGACTTCTTTCTATAGACCAAACTGGGTTTTCTGCTGAAATTTCTGGTATAACCTAGATGACATATTGCTGGTACCAGCTACATGACTTCAAAGAAAATCCCCTAAACATATTTTTGTAACTTGCACATGTATTTTAATTTTTACGTTTTGTAAGTGTTCCCACGTATTCAAAGCCACTGTTCAATTACATCTTTTTAATAATACAAAGCCATGCTTAACTAATGCAATTTTTTATTTGTCGTCTATGCATAAATTTGTATGTATGATTTTTGCTTGCCAATGTGATATAAACTAGAAATAATTCACTTTAATCTTAGTGTGTTATCATCTAAATATAATTGTTTCAAATGTGTGATTAATTTTCTGCAAGGTAGTTGAAAAATACTAATGCATTATAGTACAAGGACTACCAAAAGATTATTGTTATCTTGAAATGGAACACAGCAGCAACTGTACAAAAGTCAACATTGATATTATTGTGCTGACTGTCCATCTATCAAGATTATATCAGTAATAAGGAGTTGGTTTTCGAGTGTCGGTCCTAGGTCAGAAATAATTGTAATTCCATTCGCGTGTTCAACACATACCAAATCACCAATACATCTGAAAATTATGCTCAATGTGACTAAGAAAGTCTGTCAGACAACTGCCTTGCGAACCTTACAGTCATCAAGTCTTGGAAACAAGTTTGTCATCACCAGTTCTATTTTAACACGAAAGTTATTGTTGTTCAAGTTTTCATGTCCAACAAATCAATCACGGTTTAACGTATTCTCTTTCTCAAAGAGCAGAAGCAATCAAGTAGTAAGTGAGAAGAATATTATGCATAAGAACATTATGCATAAATAGTTTCCTCCCTCCTTTTCTTAGTCAATATAGTTCCAGGTTTATGTTGAGCTTCGGGGTGACGGTCAAGTTCCGGAGGGCAGGAGGACACCGGACTTTCAATCAAAGCTTGTTTCAAGTCGTAAAACACAGCCGAATCATCTGGCGTCAGAAAAGAAATGGCGACACCAGTTTTACCTGCTCTGCCAGTTCGACCTATGCGATGAGTGTAATCTTCGATGTTCCGAGCCATATCAAAGTTCAATACAAGACTTACATCAGGAATATCTATTCCACGTCCAGCAACATTTGTTGCTACGAGAATGTCTTTGTTTCCTTGTTTAAGACCACTCAATGCAAATTCACGCTGTTCTTGACCTTTACCACCATGCAGCGTGGTTGCATTGTAACCCATTTTCTCTAAAGACTTCGATAAAACATCACAACCTTTCTTTTGATTTACGAAAATAATCACAGGAGGAGTGATACCAGCTGCGAGAATTTCCAACAATTTCTTACGTTTCTCATTCGGCTTCAGGAAGTGGACTATCTGTTTAACTTTTTCAATCGGCTTTCCTGCAGTTCCTATGTGAACAATTGCTGGACGTCTGAGATAGGTCTTTGCAAGTCTTTCCACAATTGGAGGCATCGTTGCCGTGAACATAACTGTTTGTCTGAATTTATGTTTTGATAAAAAGTTATTTCTCATCAAGACTTCATCTTCCAATTGATCGGAATCAGGCTTTTGGTTTGTTACAGGCATGTGATCCAAAATTTTTTTCACATCAGGCTCAAATCCCATGTCAATCATTCTGTCTGCTTCATCTAGTACAACATATGTACACTGGCTCAAAACCAAATATCTGTTCTCCAGAACATCAATCATACGTCCAGGCGTTGCAATTACTATTTCGCAACCCATTCTCAATCTGAAACCTTGATCTTCTCTAGATAAGCCACCTATCACTGCAACCGTGCGCATACCTAATGCCTTGCCAAACTTTATGGTCTCTTCTTCAATCTGCTGAGCAAGTTCACGAGTTGGTGCCAGAATAATGGCATAAGGACCTTTATCAGCATCCTCCAATCTTTCAATTTTAGGCAGTGAGGTGATCCACACAAGAAGAGGAATTAGAAAAGCTGCAGTCTTACCCGATCCGGTTTCTGCAACACCAATAATATCCCTATTCAATAAACCTATCGGGATTGCTTGCCTCTGTATAGGAGTAGGTTGCTTGTAATTCAACCCGTCAATAACAGTTAATATTTCTTCTGGAATATCTCCAAATTCTCTCCACGATCTTATAGGACTCGGTATATTTCCTCCTTTCGTCGTGATGTTATAGTCTTCTCGAAAGATTCTCCAATCTCTTTCTTGCATTTCCTCCAATTTTTTCTTTGTCCAGTGACGATCATCCCATTGCCTTTTCTTTTCTTTCTTCTGTACGGTAATTACCCTTTTTTTCTCAGACTCTTTTTCCTTTTCTGTCCTGCGATTATCCATCAGCTCTCCGTAGAACTCAGACTGATGTTTCTTTTGTACCTTCACATCGATGCCGGCAAGAAAACCTCTACCAAACAAATGAACCTCGTGTCGTTCCTTATACAACGGGTTGAAGTCAACAGACGTATCATCTCCTGCATCCCAATCGAAAACGAACTTACGGTCATTTAGTCTTCTCACTCGCTTTTTCCTTTTCACTACGCCTAGATATCGGTCCTTGATAGCATGTAATTCTTTTTCAGCATCTTTGTCAAGTCTCTTCTTCGTCAATTCATTATCATTATCCGCTTCACCATCATTTCTTTGTCTTCGTTCCTTCCTTTCTCTCCGGTCCCTTTCATATGGATCTTCAAGCATTTTCTTCCCTTCATCAAAAATTTCTCTTTGTTTTTTCCTGAGGTCTTCCAAGGCTTTCCGTTTCTCATCCACTTCTTTCTGTCGCTTGGCCAGTGCATCCGCTACTCTTTCTTCCTTCGTAATAAATTTTGGCTTGGAGGCTGCTTCTTCCTCTGCTTTTTTCTTGGCAAGCATTTCTTCCAAGCTGAGTGGCTGAACTTTAACTTTTGTTTCTGGAGTCTCCATCTTTTCAGAATCATCTTCAGGAACCGCAGCCGAGTGCTCTCCTTTCTTTATTACATCATCCACAGTTTTAGTTTTGTAATATTTCTTTTCACGATCCCTGGATCTTGATCTGCGGCGATCGTGACGGGACTTCTTTTCCCTTGAACGTGATCTTTTACGATCTCGGGAACGAGATCTTTTTGACCGTGATCTGTATTTTTTTCGATCACGATCAGTGGATCGGGATCTTGATCTACCCATCTCCTAGGAAGTTGTCAAAATACTGGGAAATGCTAGGAACAAAACAAAATAAAGAAAAGCATGTTGTAATTTGGTATCACTGTATAACGTAACACAAAACATTTCCTAACACTTCAGACGTCTAATGACTTACAATAAGAACATCCTAAAATATGGTAAAGCGGAAAAAAAATCAGCAGGACATATTTTAGCCGTAATTTATAGTTTTCCCCGAATAAAAATTTACTTTGCCGTCGTTGACGAAAAAAATATTAAACTAGAGGTAAAGCGTACGATAGTCGTACAAATGTATAGCAATAAGTAATGCCGTACAAAAACATTCATCCATGTTAAAACTAGTGTTAAACATGCAGACCATTGGGTGTATAGTAAAATTGATTTCGTTTAACTTAGTTCAAAAGTCGCACGTTCTAAAGAATTTGTGGTGTCTCGTACTCCTTAATATCATGGTTACATGGTTTGCTCGTCCGACTTTGCACCGGCCAGAAAACCGGTTAGCTAGACTACTAGAAAACGGGTCGGTGGAGGTCGGAGGCATGCTTTTAAAACGAGTTTTAAATGATGTAGTTGACAGTCAATTAACCTGAAACAAGAAGTAAAGTCAGTACATTATTCTACATTAACTTAAAATTTTGCGTAAAAAGATACACTTTAACTTAACTAAAACAACGCAACCATTGACCACTCTTTGCGTGCGTCAGTCCGGCACTACGATTTTACTCCCAAATGTAATCTTACTTCTCAGGTTATTTAACTGGATTCCTACGTTAGTTGGCAGACAATAAAACCCATGATGATATGTAATATACATGGTGACAGTACGTATAGGATAGCAGGAAAGTTCCGCTAACGCTCATAATGATCACAAGGTGGCGAGATATACATGGTCGCTATATTATCACTTCTGGGCGAGATTAAATATAATCAATGTGGAATCTTCTTGACCAAAATGACTTTCCCACAAACAGGCAAGACATAGTCAATACTACGCATTACTCAACGACAAACATAGGTGTTACGTTCTAGCACTCCCAGGCCAAATACACTTAACCGGATTAGACGACGGGTCGCCCTTTTTTGTAGTATTTTCAACGCGATTGGGCCACTGAAGTCATATTATAAACGTTTTTCAAGCTTTCTAGAAGCGATTTTTCACGCATATACAGGCATGCGTTTGCATACATAGGCTAAGATCACCATGGTGCTAAATTATACCATAGTCTCTCTATATACAGTCGTCCCTCGCTATATCGCGGTTCACTTAACGCTGATTCAATACATCGCGAATTTTACATAATATTGTATTGTATGCATTTTAATGTAATATTGTATGTACATAATTCATGATAAATGCCGTGCCGATAAATGCCGTGCCGTACAGTACTAGTACTTTTAAGCGCTAAAAGTTGACAANAAAAAAAATTTAAATAACCGGTCAAATGATTGTGGGAAGGGGGGGGGGGGTAAATAAGAGTGTGTGAATGATTCATAATGGTTCAAAATACGTTTAAATATATTCAAATAATTAATTAAATATGTGGTTCCTATTTCGCGGAGTTTCACCTATCGCGGGAGGCTCTGGAAAGCACTGACCGCGATAGGTGATGGATTACTGTATATGTATAGTCTGTATATAGAGACTATGGATATCTGTGTGAATACTATCTACATCTTTTATAGTGTTACTCTTTTGCTGAATTGTGACATAAATACATTACAGACTACAATAGCAGGCGAAAGAGTATTATAGTATGCAATACAGTATCATAGACGAGATTGCGATTTTTTGATTGTTATTGAACTTAGGCAAGCTATTCATCCTTCCAATCTAAGACTGCTTTGTAAAGAGAGAAATATATTTATCTGGGTTGCTCGTCTCAAATAAAGCGATTTTCGCCAAGGCCCACCTTGCACCAAATACAGTCTGCGATTTTCATGCTTGAACGATTACGTTTTTCTAGTCGCTCCTGTACACGTAGGTCGTAAACGAAATAATCATAGACCGGTTTTACTGCAATAGAATTGTTAGCCTGTATGTTCATTGCATTATCGTATAGAACCAAGAACAGTTGTCGACGGATAATCGTAGTTACGCTGAGTGGTGCCATTAGAATAGGCTAATATTTTGTTGATCAGAAAGAAGTATTTATGTCGTCTGCTAGAAGCATCGAATTATCTTTCTTCATCCAGAACGAAAATTCAAAACATGATTTTAGTTTCGTTCATGGGATTTTTTGAATGCGGGAAGAAGACGGAGCACGCGAGAAAGCGGAAAATGTGTGAAATGCTAATCTGCCTATGTGGGGTATATTGTTTCAAGATTTTCTGCTTTCCCGAAATTTCCTAACCTTGTAATTGTTACATATAACTGGACCATACCATGCATGATGGTTAAGGTCACAATTAATTTTTTTCCACAAAAGATATTATATTCAGGAAATTAACTGGTTGCTATGGTTACAAACCCAATTGTTCTAATCAGTGCAAGCTTATATTCCAATTTCTGTATTATAGATTTCATTATCCTCCTGATAAAGCAAATATGAGCAGATTAGGAATCTTGAGTTTTGGAACAATTTTGATAATTTCTGTTGTGTATGGTCGACCCATTGACATTTCAACAAACAAAGTGAAAGACATCTGGTTGTTCAGACTTGCAATCAACATACTGGGCTATAGTAGTATTGTGGTACCAGCTGCTTTTTTCATCAGGTACTTGAAACAAATTAAGTACAATGAAAAAGGTAAGACATTGTCCTTCTATATTAATACCTTACTTGTTGAGGTGTTTCAGTACTTTTGTTATTCTTCTTTATAGGCAGTGGCATCTGTTTTCCTGTGATCAAGTCATGTGTGTTTGGTGGTGACGAAGGGCTGGATGCAACTCCAGCCACTGCTCCAACGGCAAACGTACCTGGCAGAGAAAAAAACATGGCGAATAAGGGATTAAAGTTGCTCTTCTGTGCTGTTGGATTGCAGGTTAAAAATACTTAAGATTACATTTTCAATAATATCATATCCCAATACATATTCCTGTCTAGAATTAGAGGTTTTGAATAATTTGATAAATCATTAGAACCATGCTATTAAATTCTGCTATATGACATCAGTGGTTTCACATATATATATTAGAGCTTTTATGCTTACAAATGTATTACATGTGCTCCAGTTACAATTATTCTAAAATTACTATTTAGATTTTCGCATAATATGATAAATTATTAAAGAACCATGCCATTAAATTCTGCTATATGACATCAGTGGTTTATACATATATTAGAGTTTTTTTGCCTCCAAATTGTATCACATGTACTCAAGTTACAATTATCTTATTTTCCATAGGTTGCTTACCTGACATGGGGCTTAATTCAAGAGAGGATTATGACGATAGAATACGGTAAATCGGATGGCATACCCGGTGAAAAATTTCGGAATTCGCAATTCTTAGTTTTTGTAAACAGGTCTGTATCGCTTTGCAATGGTTCTATATTGATATGAACTAACAGGAAACTGCAAACAACATTGCTGTGCTGTGACACAGAAATTCATGTACAAAATCATGTTTCACTATTTCTTTTTTCTACTAGGTTGCTTGCGTTCGCTTTAGCTGGATTGTACATTACTTTGACTAGACAACCGAGGCATGGCTGTCCGTTACATAAATTCTCCTATTCTTCTTTTTCAAATATAATGAGCAGCTGGTTCCAGTATGAAGCTCTCAAGTTCGTTAGTTTTCCAACCCAGGTAGTTGATGTTTTGGCATATTCAGGTATTATCTTATCTGCTTTTCTTACAATACTGCTACAAGTGTTCTAATATTTGGTAGGGGAACATATGCAAAAATTATACAGAACTATGCTATTTGTACATCATGAGACTATTATACCTGTGCAAGTACAGGTATTAGTGTGGTCCCTTTGAAAACATGGTTACAATTAGGTAGGTTAGGTTCGAGTTACTGTTAACTAGCTCTAACCCTCAGCAAACCTAGCATAACGCAACCGATTTTACGGTGATACCACTTTACTAGACTAGTACCCAAGTATGGGAACAATACAAGGTTAATAACTTCTGTGAGACTGAACTGTTGATTGAAAAGACGGCTTTGAGATATTCCCAAAAAAAATGTATTGGAAATAGCAAAGTAATCTAGTAATTGTGCAAAGGAAACCTCATACTTCACTAAATTTTTAACCGTCCATTGGAAGCAAAATTTTCTCCCTGTCATGTAAATAACTTGCTTTTACCAATCTGAGAAAAAAGAACTGTGTTTTTCTAAGTTCATCAATTTCATTATGTCTTCAATAATTCTTATTTAGGTTCTGGGTAAAGCTTGTAAAGTTATACCAGTAATGCTGATGGGAAAAGTAGTGTCGCAGAACAAATACGCCTTCTACGAATGGGCAACAGCAGGAATGCTGTCTCTTGGCATAAGTTTATTTTTATTTGCGCAAGGTATGTATGAAACATTTCATTTACCTTATCCTAGTACGACAAGTTACACACAAATAAATGTTGGAGTTTGTGCTATTGATGCGTTTTTGCCATGACTTCTCATTATCTTCACTTCACATTAAGGTCAAGATAAATCAAGTGCAACCGATGCTTCTGACTACTCGGGCTATACAGTAATGTCAGGGGTTACGCTGATGTTGGGGTATATGGCTTTCGATAGCTTTACATCAAATTGGCAGGTAAATTTGAAATATTACTGATACTGAGCCGTGTAATATGACAAACTCATGGAACATATTTATAGGAACTACTAAGCTACACAGAAAATATATTCTTTCTCACAGAACCTGCTATTCAAGACCCATAAAATGTCATCATTCCAGATGATGTTTGGTGTTAATCTTTTTTCTTGCCTATTTACATCTGTGTCTCTGCTTGAACAAGGAGGGTTTTTTGAAGCATTCGGGTTCATAACGACACATTGGGACTTTGCGGTTCATGCACTTATTTTATCAGTGAGTGTGAAGCATTCATTATATTATTATTATCTTATTGGTCATACTTCAATGTAATTCTCTTTTTCAAAGGTGTGTTCAGCTGTTGGACAATTATTTATATTTTACACAATATCTGAATTCGGGGCTGTCTTATTCACCATCATAATGACTACGAGACAAGCCCTAGCGATCCTTCTGTCCTGTTTTATTTACGGGCACCCTATTTCTGTCATTGGTGGCTTCGGAATAGCCGTCGTCTTTGCCGCTCTCTTTCTCAGAATTTATGCTAGAAATAGACAAGCTGCTTTGAAGCAACAGAAGCCTTCTACCACAGCAAAAATATAAACTCTGATACACATTTTCTATCTTACTTATTTTGCACCTAAACGGCAATATAATTATTTTACTAGCGTTCGTTCGTTCATATTCCTATTTTGGTGAAGTATCATTTGTTTCCAAATGTTATTATCAACCAAATTGAATATTTTACATTCTTTTTCCCTAAGCCAGTTCTTTTTTACATTCTGGCAATTTCTACATATAGCATATTCTTGTCTCGTATGAACAACACTTATACAGATTATGTTCTATTTTGACACTTAAACTTGCTGCAATTCATGGTAGCTGTCCTCATAACGAATCCATCCAAGAAATTTTGGAAACACCATTTGCATCCATAAAGTAGCTTTATGTCACTCATAATTATGGCTAGCTTTATTGCTATCTAGATTTTATAGTACTGTCTTATAACCTATGTATCGGTATAACATCGGGCTGCCTGGAGGTTATATTGTAGTCTAGTTAGATGAATACATGGTTCTTAGCTCTTTCACACCTGCGCTCTGACTCCATATTTGTATAACTTATTAGATTTTACCTCAAATTTAATAATTTATTATGGAAGGTCAATTGATTGCAGAGTCTAGTTTTTACTATGGAAAATAAACCATGCTACATTGCAAGTGTGAAAGAGCTACCAGGAATATATGGCATAATGCTAAGAGGATGTGACATGCTGTGTAGTTGGTAATGCAATAATAACTAGAAACTCTACTACAATAGTATCTCCACTTTTCAAATATAAGAGGATGAGCAAAAATAAAATAATTTTTGTATAGCACAAACTTTCTTTGCCATCTGGATATAGAACAGATTATTTTTTGCCTTAAGCACTCTAACGATTGAGAGAAGGTTACAGCAGTGTCTCTATGCTTAGTGATCTGCAACCTAGTATTTTTGGAAACGTTGTAGATTGGGATACGCTTAATTTAGGATTGCAATTTTAAAGCTACTACATGCATTCTGTTGGCACTGAAAATAAACTACATGGTCATTGTTAAAATTGGGGTTCATATATACTACATCACCTGTCAGTGTCAATAAAATGCTGACTAGCATGTCTAGGATTGGGATACACCCTTGCCCAGAATACAGTTCTATAACATGAATAAACAGATGTAAGCCTTATTGCACAATATTAATTTTTGAGACGGCGATCAAGATCAGTTTACGGAAAGGGAAGAGCATACTGGGTATACAGAATTCAGTGTAGAAAACCCAATAAGTGCTATTAATCTCTGAACACTTTACCGATAGCATTTGTATTAGTTTATTTACTCAGACTGAACAAAAGCTCATCTATAGACTTACCATTAGCCACCTCCGATTAATCGGTATGTAATTATTTGGCGGGTTATCTTGTTCTCCATGTTCAATGATAGGTAAGCTGAGCTGATGAGCAAACAAAACCATGGGTGAAAGAGAAATACATACGGATTCAACATGTAAAAATACACAAGAAACATCCTTTCTGAGGACACCTAAGCCCACCAGTGTAATCTTAACCCTTATTCCTAGTGCTCGAAAACGCTGATTTATATTAAAAAGTCGGTGACAATCAATTTACTTACCAATGCAGCCCTAGTCACCATAATACTGAATTACTGCTAACTGCATTACCACATAAACTTCAGAGGTGACACTGAAACTGGCATACCTTCAACAATTTCCTCAACCTTTACATTCTTTTTCAATATCTAACCCTTGATGTGAAACATTTCTCGCATGGAACGTCTCAAAGCAAATTTTATTCAACAAATATCACACAGGAGATACTAAAGGCCAAATTTTTTCCAATTCCTTACATATTTCTTGCAGCGTTTCTCTGCTATTATCAGCCAGGGTTATACTGCAGAGCAGAGGATTATGTGTTTTAACATGGCTACTTTTAGAAGCTGCGCTCACTTTGTGCACAACATTTGCAATTGCTTTTGCAAAAATATGGAATGAATCGCTGTCAGCTCCAAATAAGACCTTGGTGTCAAATGTTGGCTCTTGCGATACGTTTCTAGGAGCATTTTCTATTGTAGTGACTGACACAAGGGTACCGATCTTTTGATACTGAGTAACAACTATGAAATTCTGATCAGTGAAAGAACTGCAGATAATGTCTGTAGTTCTTCCAAGAATTTCACCGTGAAACGACGATCGACGCAAAGCACCTTTTTCATTTTTATCCTTACTCATATTTATCTGTTAGATGATTGAACAATTAAAATCCGCTCCCACCTAAGCAAGGGGGTGTTTGTGACACTATTTTTTCAGATTTCTCCCACTGTTCAGGAGTCTTGGCCTGTATCGAAAGGGCATGCACCGGTCCCGATAACTCTTCTTCAAGAATGTCGTTCACTTCCCTATGCCTCTGGATTAATTTCACTCCAGTAAAATGATTGGAAACAACAACAACCTGTATGAGTTTGTCAAAATGCAATTTATAACTACTGAGAGTACTTCATCTTAATTGTCAAGTAAACTTGGAATGAATTCTATACTCAAATCGGAATGACGCACACACAATGGACTGCAATGAAAAATATGGCCTAAGTTTTTACTATTAAAAAAATGCCTAATATGCAATTCTGTAATTTGGCCAGCCCAGGTTTTGCGTTGCTCTCTATATTTTGTCAGTTATCGATCAATCAATCAATTCTGGATAAGACAACCATTCATAGCAAGCATATAAGAGAACTTCCAAATAATGACACTACCCAGAAAAGAGAGAGAGTACCCTATCGCATATCAAAATTTATATTTCTGAGTATGGTTTTTAGTGAACTTTTACATCATCAGAAAAGTCGAACAATAGTAAATCAGGGTCCAGATGGATTGAAGTTAAGGTTTCACTATTTTAAATTGGCGATAATTAAATAACCCTCACCTTGAAATGCGTCTCAGAACCTGAAGGTACGTTATGTTTTTTGCTCTCGTTAACCACCTGTAGATATAACGGATCGAAGGCTTTTTGGAGTTTCTTCTGTATGCTCGACTGAACTGGATTGTTACTATTTGCCATGAAACGGATAAGCAAGTTTTTTCTCAATGTTAAACTTCGTGTTATTTGCTGCCTTACACAAATATTCATGTGCTTTTCTATTTTGCAGATTCTGGTTCTGGAATAGAACGTAACTTTTTCTCTTCTACAAAAAGAACCTTCTGCCCAACTACAAAAAAAAAATCAGCCTTCAATAAACATCCTGGATTGATTGTGCAACAAAAAAGGAGAACAATTTTACCAGTTTTATCAAATCTCAAGAGTACTAATTTCTGTGCAACTCTGGGACGAATGTAGTTGAATGACCGACCAGTACCAGCCATAGACACCAAGCGCACAAGGATATCTCTGTTTGAAATTAACATTATGCATTAGTGATCAACGGCAAGTTCATGGGTGATGACAGAAATCGTGAAATACACAATGTTTGTAATTTTTACTGAAATAAAAACTGACATTATGTTATCCAAGGTACTTTTCCAATAAGCAAAAAAATACTTACGAAGACTTTTTCTTCGCGAAACCTGAAAAAATGCAAATTTAACCATTAACACAATATAAAGTTTACAATGGTTTAGTTTCTATGTTGTATATACCAATAATATGTTTAATGTCACTCAATGTTCGTAACTTTTTTAGTAAACGCTATAGGTAACTTTTTTAGTGTTAGAATGGTATGATTATATTGGCAGTGATGAAATGCCTTGTATGTTGTGTCTTTATATAATATCAGAATTATATAATAACCTGAACAACAATTAGAGGCGTGGGTGGTATCATAAATTGTGGAGTCACATGCTTTGTGTACCGACTCTACAGCCCCCACTTAGATTGTGTATAATGTAACATAGTTAAGAACCACATTCATAATAGAGATTTTCCAATGTAATATTATAGTTTAAGGACCCAAATTACTTTTTACTATGTTGCCTTGTATAAAATTAATTGAAACTTGCACAGAATCCTCAAATCAGTGTTCAGTGTTGCGGTCATGGCTCAATGAATGATTTCAGAGTGCCCATAGTTTTGGATTCATTATATAAGGTTTCTGAGTAATTTTTCTTAAATTTTGGCCACGGGAACGACTAAAAACAATTTGGATAATACCATTCCCACCATCAAAATTGCTATAAAATCACCGGAAATTACACAAAACGTATACATAACAAGTACATTATTCAATGAGCTGCGTACCCCCTTATTCAATAACGTCACACCGTCAAGTGAGTGTCTTTATAGGAATTAAATAGCTGATGCATAATTTTTTAAACTTCAAATTTGTTTCGCGGTTGAATGATTGTGCTTTGCAAGTGGTCGGATGAGTGTTAATGTTTGGTGGAGATTCATATTTGGTAGGGCAGTGTTGATTGGGGTAGACTACTAGCTCATTGAAATATATACCTGGTGTTCACTTACAAGAGTAGCTGATTTGCATTACTAGAAATTCAGAGAAAAATCGTCTATGATCAACTGCAAATTTCAGATTCGCTGTTCCTACCTCACTTGTTTGCTGAGTGCTGACACAACTCTCTAGTTCCCTCTACCGTGCATAATCGGGTTGCGAGATTACCACTAGAGCGGAAAGATAAAGAGGTACTGTATGTATTACAGAACTTTACCTTTGAGTCGTTCAGAATTCTACCCTTATAACCACATTCTTGTCTTCATCACATCTTTAACACTATATTATTAGTAGAATAGTTTCACAATAGTATCCCTGCACTCGGACGTTGATTAATTCGAGTAGGATATAAGTATCTTTTCCTTCATGAATAATAGTAAAATCAGCATGGGAGGCTAAAGACTTCTTTTGATGACATTGATTTCTTACAAGAAGAAATGTCAAGCATCAAGTTACTGCCTTTAATTGCTTTGTCATCAGCAGCCCAAACACATCAGCAATACTTCATTCTTACTTTAATTCAATTTACAAATCCATACAATTACACTATTGGTTAACTATAGCACACTCTATGACATGCATATAAATACATCAAGTACAAAAATAAAGAAAGCATCTGCTGTATAAAAATGCTACAAATCAATGTCCACATTTTAAAAAGTAGAGCTGAGGGAAAGGATACAATATACTTGACAATGCATAAGTTGAGTAGGCCTTTTCTATTCATTACCAAGATACATAGATATTCAGTGTATTCCTGCAATATTGCACAGGTATTTCACAACAGTGCAATTAATTATAGAAAACGATTGGCCAGTTCAGCGATAGCATTAAAGCAGTGTAAAATCAGTAGTGAACCGAGCAGGCAACTCACAATTAATGAAAAGTAAAATACATTGGATTTCTCTTATCACAACCACCATCTGACTCACTTATAACAACTATTGTATGCTAATACAAATTTTGAACTAATTTAGTTCTGCTATGAACTACTTTACATTACATTAGACAACATGAGTATATGTAACACTTGTTTGTGTATATAAGAACGTATTACGAGAAATCACACTTAACATTTACATTGAGGCAAATGCAACTCTTGACTATTACTTAAACAAAGGTAAATTGAGAAATCTAATTTGGCACAAGATTAAATCACACAATTAAATATTTGGGTTATCTTAATCTTTTTTCACTGCCAAGTGCTGCATTCTAGTATCGTCTGGAGCGTGAAGTCGAGCGGCCACGTTCAGGACTCTAAACAAATCATATCCCATTCAAGTAAAGCACTACTACGATATAACAAAGGCTATATTATCAATGTGCACATACCAGACTTCTGCGCGATAGACGAGAGCTGGTTCTTAGTGGGCTGGGAGATCTACTTCGACGAGGTGACGACAACTACAAAAACCACATTCACAATAGTTAAAACTATCTTTTAAACAGTGAGTTGATCTTTCTCGCTTGAATAAAAGACTTTTATGCAGAACGTGATTTTTCAGTGTGTCGTTTGTTTGCCATGTTTCAGTTTAGTTCAACCCTGTTCGCTGTAATGAGTTTATTAGGGGAGACCATGTGTACTATACCCAAACAAGGTCACTACAATGGATACATTTTAAGTACGATGGTTGCATACCTCCTTGGAATTATCGATATTTATTTTCATACAAAGTATTATTTTTATAGTGCGAAAGGAAATATTTCCTTTTGGGGTCTATTCGCATAAAACAGTCCTTCGAGTGGTTGATATCGGCACTTTAACAATCCAATGGTTTGCTGATTAGCTAGTCTCGGCCAACAGTGATGTATAAATTGTATGTAAAGAGTAGCACTGCATTTTTAGGTTAGTATCATAGGTCATGATGGTGTTAACCAATATTAACAGCAAATATTTTTTGTTAAAAACACATCAGGGAAAATTCCTTGAATAAAATTTTTTTAAAAGGTTTGGGAACCCTTAACAACATACATTAAGTAAAGGACGTTGTTTTTGACTGGAATTTATTTCTGTTATAAGATATATTGCTGTTGTTGTGGCACTTGTAGCATTTATGTATTCTAGCTTCTACAATTCTATTCCCTATACACTCAGTGGCATGGATAGTAACACACAAAAAGCAGGTCAAATATGACGAAAATATCTGAATAATTTATAATTTGGCCCATTACATTTTATTTATTCAGATGATAATGCGCTGGTAATGAATATTTTAATCGGGAGTTATTCCAAAGGACAGCTAAATCTATTTTGCATCTGTTGCATCATAATAAATTGATATTGCAACAGAGATAAATTTGGAAATACATATATTAAAATATGACAACACTACATAACGTATAATAAAGTAAATAAATTTAGAAGACATTTAACTTACAGCTCCACGTTTAGTGCAACTCTCCCCTTTTATAATCACACCATCACCTTCCATCAAAGCTGGCCATATGTGGTAAGCAACCAATGGAGCACTGTATTCACTGTCATAGCTCCTTCTGTACCTGTACATAAAAATTTGTGTCAAACTACCCTCTTAACATATTTAGCAATATCAATAGAGGATTTACTTTCCGTCCGAAAACAGTTCGCCGTCCGTAGCCAATGGAATATCAAGCGGAGGATCTAGAGCTTGCATTTGGTAGGCCACCCTGCAGACTTCACGAATGAATGGGGAGATCAGTGAGAAGTCGCATTCAGGAGGGAATGAAATCTTGGGATTGACGTTCATAGCTCGAATAACACTCTAAAATATAAGTGTGAACATTTCATTAAACATAAAGAACGTGGGTAGCGGGACATTCCTTATGGGTCACTAAAAACAGTAGGGAAACAATTCAAAAACTTGAAGATCACAAGATTGTACTGCATTGCCTTTCACCTTCTATAAGGTCTAGTGCAGTGGTTCTCAACCTTTTATGGTCCGTGCCCCCCCTCCCGAGGCCCTGATTTATGAATAGCAATTCTTACGATTTCTTGCTTAAACTTTTGCTTACTATAGTGGCCGTACTGCTCGTGGCTCCCCAAGGGGGCCACCGGCCCCCAGTTGAGAACTACTGGTCTAGTGTCTAATGCATAGGTATATGATTTAGTTATTTGTCTAACTATATTTTGATAGTTTGGTGGTTGAAAATTGCTCCGGGAAGTCAGCAAGTAAAAACATTTGCAAATCACTTTGCTTAAAGCTTTGTTCCATAATCCATATATAGAATCAAATCATACTGGAGCAATAGAACAATGTGTGGGTACATTGATTTAGCAGAGAAAAATGTGGAAACATGATTATTTCTCCCAATGAAAAGATAACAAATTATGTGTTGATAGACAGTCTTGATTATTAAAATAACAGAGCATTCCTAACACCCAGTTTATACTATTTTGATCCACTGAGGGCTGATTTCAAATTAAATCCGAATAATGGGGTCTATTATATTCATACTGAATACCCTCAAGTGAATTACCAGAATGGTTCTTGGTTCACTAAAATAGATTTTTTTTAATTATATTGAAATACTGAATATGATCTAGGTTATATACAGGGCACAAGACCTTTAGCCTGCAGTTGGACTGTGTCTACACAAACATACATTACATTTTGTAGTAGTACACAGTGATATCTTACATCCACACTTGCTTCAAGGTCATACAGGTCAATGTTTCGCACAATGTAGTCATTCACAGCATCCTCCAAGGCGCATGGGCCGGTGTGAATTGGGGAAAGAATGTGGCGAGCACGGAGCCTAAAGGATCGGTATGCCATTTTGGCAACATGGAATGATTCGCAGACAGCGATAAACAGGATTCTCTTTATCATCTCATCGTCATCAACAAATCTTCTTAGACGATCCTACAAAAAAAAAACGCAGGCTGTTTGTGCTGTTCTAGTATCGCAGATGTTACAAATCAAGTAACTACTATATTGTCAATTTAATTTTTTTATTGTAGGTGATTACTGACTTGCCTTTAAGGTCATGTTAAATCCAAACTATGTTTTCTTGAAAAAAAATCAACATTTTTACGAGGAACCATAATATATGTGTAATTGTTAGGTAAAAATGATTGTCAATTAGAGAAAACACAGTTGTAATACATATATTTTAGGATACAAAGATATATCTTTATCTGTACTGAATTTTACTACACATAGTGTTTCCATTTCTGGAATATACTTTGAATGAAACCAGAAAGAAACTAAGAAATTCTTGGGTAGAGTTTTCGAATAAGTCATCGCAAATTGAGTTGAAACGTGTTATTACATGTCCTAGTATACTTCAAGTATCACTTCAAAATTTATTGTGGTAGAGCAATGTTAACTTAACTCTTGACCAGGTATTGTTCATGCTTAACAGTTATTATTATATGTTTCACATGTACTGTTGAGCAATAGCTTTGTTTTCTTAGCATAAACATCACTACTTAATCGTGATATCAGAAATTCACCACTAACAATGCTTGGCTGTTTGTATTAACCCTCAGTAGAGTAGCTAAAAAGCGTGGCAATCAAGGCTGATGTCACTCAAGATAGAAGATACAATTCTATATCACAAAACCTGCATATCAAGCCTGTCAATGGCATAGAGGTCATTGAAGCGGGCGACAAGCCGAGAGTGTCTGATTGAATTTGTCAGTTCAGCATGTGTCGGCGAACTCATTGGTGCAAGAGGAATGCGGCGGAGAGGGCTAAGAAAGCATTGGAATAGTCTTTAATTCAAAGCAATAATAAACCATAAAAGGTTGAAAACAATGCCAACCATTTCTAGCTATTGAAATCTTGTTATCATATCGGGAATGGTTGAAATACAATATGTAGTTAACAGTTCTCGCTAGGCTTTATTAAAACAAACCTATTGTTTGCCACACAATGAAATACTGAATCACGTAAGAAAAGAAACTTTTTCCAGGTAACCATATATTTTTACCTGGGCGATCTTGATCTATGCCGAATAGGACTTTTGCTTCTTGCTCTGCGTTCCAAACTGATGAAGAAATATATGTGAAATTATTGATTTTGGACAGTAAAAAAATTGCTATGGGAAAAGTAGCTGAAACATATTACGATGAAAATTGAGTCTATGATTGTAAGTGGGGGGTTAAGTAAAGTGGGGGTTGTTAAGGTTTTGCGTCACCATAGACTCTCATTTGATGAATATCGTCTGAACTGATCCTATTAGAGGAGTATCTCACAAACTAAAGTTGTAATATGATTGAACCCAACTATCCAAAGTTGGTCCTTAATGAAGATTTAAAATTCTCTCCACTAAAAGTGGTTGCTATGTCTGATAGTACAGTATGTAAACTAAATATTTTTAACAAAAAGAATTGCATTTTATGAAAAGAGAAACATAACTGTGATCTACCTATATAAATATCTCTGAACAATAAACTGTAAAACACTTTATCAAGCTTTCCCTATTAATGGACATCCATTAACACCAGCGGTTGCTATTGACTTCGTGCCATAGAGGATACTAATTTATCAGAGACATTTCATGTGGAAAGTTAAGAAAACTATGGTTTCAAAGTTCAAAATTAAAAAATAATGGTTATATGGCTATTTTCTAGGTTGCCGTGCGGCACACTTGGCTACCTGCAGATGCACACAGTTTGAGAACCACTCAAGTCTGTTTGTTCAATTGATTTTAAAGTAAAACGGGAGATAATGCAGAAATGTAGAATTTTTAACCTTCCCGACTGCTAAAGAACACTGTATCTTTGATTCATGGAAAGTAATGCTTTCATAAATACATCTGAATTTAGATTAGGGTCATACTCACCTGTCACGTAATATATCTTTCTCCCCCTTGAGGATAGCAATTTCATCTTGCAAATAGGAGATTTGTCTTTCATAGTCTCCCAGCACTTCCACTTTACCCTTGTATCTGCTTGCTTCTTCTCTTGCCAGGCGTAGGCTGACAAAATCAATAAACAGTCATTTTTCTTGAAACATCAAGAAATATGCAAAGGTAAGTAAAAAAATGTGTTTTGTGCACACTTATGTTATCAGAGCAAGCAAGCAAATCTAAAAATTATTGTATTCACATACTCAGCTCTCAAGTTTACTATTTCTTCTTCAGAGGCAAGTAAGGTTCCGCCAGATTCAACTTTGGTTTTTTCTAACTCGGCCTCGCTTGAGTTTAATCTGGTTAGTAATATCAAACAATTCACATGCAGTAAATAAACTACAAACTGTGACTACAACTATAAACTTGAGGTTAAAGATGAAGATACAAAAAACGGAGTAGCAACAAAGGATATTTTTATCTAGTACATTTATTCCAAAGTTTTAGAATTATTGATGACCTGCCATAGCAGAGAAACCTACTCTATAAGTTGATTTTCTATGCACTGCTCTTTTAATCACATAGTGATGTTTTTTTAATAATGAATTTCCATTAGAATATCTCATGCTTACGCAATTCATCATCATTTTTTTATTTTTGTCATCATTATGATTTTGTGAAAAAAAGTTATCGAATGAAATGACGTATTAAAATAGATCAGTACCAGTACTAAATTTATATTTAAATTATGAAAGTTTCGGACTAACTTTCCCATTGCCTCCAAACCATGCACCTTAAATTCCTTTCTATTTCACATTGCTAAAATTCGTTCAATTACTATGTGTATAGACTATTTTCTAATATTATAAAGTGTGCAATCAGTCAGGAAAATATCTGTCCAGTCATACAAAACATACTTGTCAACTGCGCTATCGAAACCGGTCTTGGATGATCTCAGCTCATCCTCCAATCTTGCAATTTCTCGCTCGTGTTGACTCTGTAGTAGAGATATTTTGCGGTCCTTGTCGATACACTCCTGGGAACAATGAATAAAATGAAAACGAATTAAAAGTATTTGCGCTAAGCGCCGGCAATTTTCCGACAATGATACGCAAATATGAGGTTAAGTTATCCTAATATTTGCTTTAGCGTTACTATGAATGGCTTTATGTTGGCTTTAACGTCAACACTTCACGTGGCGGCATCTCAAAAACACGAAACTTTTCTCGTCTCACTGTATGGTCAATACTGAGTGTATATAATGTGGGTGAGAAACAAACAGTCACAATAGCATCAGAAGCTTTCATAAAAATAAATAACTTCCAGCAGTGCTGCTAACAGGGACAATTACAAAACAAGTTCTCATTGTTTCCAACTCCCTCTTAGTTAAGTAATAAAATTAAAATTAATAAGAATTATTTACCTGCAGAAGGGACATACTCGTATCCGATGACACACCAGCACCCGACGACATGAAGCCACCACCTAGCCAAGGTAGCAAGCGACTCTTTAGAGTATCGACTCCGCCATATGTTCCTCCTTCTGTGGCAGTCATACTCATCGCAGTGAATAACTGTCCCTGGACCTTCGAAGTCAATTCAATCAACTCACATATTCGTCCAAGATTCTTATCGCAAGTGTTCAGCTAAAATAATGTGTGGAATAAGAGCAACAAGTTATGATACATTTTGTTACTCACACAATAATATACTTTCAAGCACTGAAAAACGTAATACCTTCTTGGTGAATGCCTATATACAGATGGAGCTTATTCATGACACGCAGGCATGAATATATATTAATCTGTAATTGAATACTAAATGCTGTACTCACTCTATAATTTCGCCTCAAGTTGTCAAGTTTGTCTTGGAGAACAGAAAAAGCCGAGCTTGTGGCAAGTCGTCGGATGGTGTCCGCCATTATTCTCAATTAGCAGTTTCAAATATCAAGGCAGTAGATGGTTAACGGGCCGAATTAATTTTCGTTAAAAAACCTCTGAAAAAAATTGTAATTCAGACAAAGCATCCATTCCTATAACCCTATATCCTACTAAAGCTTATTCACAAGTGAAGGATTAAAAACAATGGGGCAAAAATACAGAAGCTTTCGATTTGCTACTCTCATTCTTGTCTTTCAAAACAGAGACAGATGGAATAGATGTACTTCGTAAAGCAATTTTCGTAGAAATGAAGTAGATCTGAACACCATCCACCTTCACTACCTTTCTTAATCTTGAAAGAGCAGAGGTGAAAAGACCGACTAAAAAACTATATGCTCAGAACAAACAAGAACAGAACTACAAACAATTTATGAAATGAACGTGTATCTGAATAGGTGTGCAAATCAACTTATTAGAATTGTAACCGCAAGGGTAGTAATCTGTTCTATTATTCCCATGCAGTCGGAGAATATAACTGAGTTCGAAAGTTCACGTTTAATGTCTTGTAACTATACTCTACATAGGTTCTACTCAAATTACATATTCAGGCTACTTATAGTCTTCACAGACTCTCAATATTGCAAATGACATTTCAAGGGAAAGAAACCTTTGCTTTATTCTCTACTCTCGAATCTCTTAACTTGAAGTGAACAGGGATATGTAGATACGTTATGGGCAAGATCGCGTTGTAATGAGCGAGGAGATCAGCGCAGCACAACTAAAATTTAAAGAGCATAAAAGAATTCATTGTTACACTTACGCGTTCGTGTTAATGATAGTAGTTGGGAGGCAAAGTGCATAAGTGAAATAAACCCGTAGTAATATCGTACTTACATTGTATTCTCCTAATGTTATTCATAACTCTTCTTTGTTCTTCACATGGCTGTATATTTAAGGGAACTAGGGACGCTACGCATGCGCGATGCCGGTATTGTTTGCTATGCTTGAGTAGATGAAGGATATGGCGTAACCGTAACTATGGAAATTCACTATTACCAAACTTTCGGGCTTTTATTATTCTCCGGCAACTCTCGTCTGATGTCATAAACTATTTGCAAAGCTGAACAACAAACCCTGTAGTCTCATATGGCGAACAATAGCACTCAAATTTTACCAGTGATAACATTGGCCTGAATCAAACAGTCATCATCTGGTTCGCAACTTTTATTCCTTGTTTGTAGTTTAGTTTATGGACCAATCCTTTGTAATCGCCAAGCGAAGTTAAGTTGATGGACCAATCCTTTGTAATCGCCAGTCCCGTTACCAAAACGTATGGTTCGGAGAAATGTCACAACATGTGCCTTTAGCAGCAGTAGCATTTCAAAAAGGACATATCCATATACATTTGGGGCACTTTTTAGAGGGATATTTTTCTCCTAGAGAATCGACTCACTTTGACTCCACTCACCTGACTGGTGAGCGACTTGTGCCACTATACTAACTTCAAATGAATGAAATACACAGGTGCTGGCATATAATTTCACTTCCTCCAATGGTGGATCCGAGATATTTTTACTAACCCAACTGCTCGGTTCAGGGGTCTCAGATTATATTGTTATGATTCAAAAAATTAGACAAGCTAACTTTGAATTGAAATTATGTATTGCTGTTTCCATCAATTTAAGGACAGCGGTTTTCTCGAAATCTCTTCGCAGTTTATGTCAAAGGCATGAATTTTATAAGCACAACACACACACAAGGTTGACCAGGTAACATCGGAAACAAATTGCAATAACAGTACGATATGGACATTGGGACTATATCATAAAAGATATTTCTGCAACCTCATTGTAAAGAAAAAGGCATATAGATTTCCTTGTATCCAGAAGCCAACAAATAATATGAATTCATCTGAATATGTGAAATATTTTACTTTCAGGGATACATTGGACTCAGTTTACAGAATTGACAACATAACACTTAGTAACTCCCATTTAATGTTTATATGCTCATTTTGTGACAATAGTTAACTATCGAACTATGTATATCACACATGTTATATATTTGTCCAAAAATATTAGTTGAACTCATCAATTTTCCTGAAATTGTTTGAGATTAAAAAAATGGTAGAATGTTCTGTAGAATAATGAAATACCTTTTTGTCAGGGCAATTACTTAGAAAGAAACAAATTAAGGTATATTCCGACCCGCATTTTTATTGAACGAAACTTATTTATCGAGATGGAAAACAGAAATGCACTTTGATTGCCAAATGCAAATCATTCTCCAAGCTGCATACATCCTTTAAGCACAAGTCAAAACTATGGTATAATTGACAGGAAGCAGTTGAAATTCAAATGAAGTTCGGAGAACAGGTATTTGAACATAATGGCTCTTAGGAGCCTTTAACACTACACGACCATGGGAGTAACTGCTATTTCAAAATAAAACTAAACTTTTATACTCAAGCATCACACATTCCGTATGCCAACTGGAGAAAGTATTGAACAAAAAGTATGGACCCTAGTAGATAACAATTACTAACCAGCCTTGATAAATACTGTGTAATTGTGGTGCAGTAAGGCATAATGCTGAAAATGCCACCTCCAAAGGTCCCTCCTTCAGTAGACTAGAATTTTATACATATTAACCTTGCAATTTGCATGATATAAATAAATTTCCACCGATCTGGAATACTGCTTCCCACTCCCAGTTTGATACAGATTTGCATTTTGTGATGGTCCAAACAGAGACAAATTACTGGTAAAATTCCAATCCAGTGCATGGCAATTTAACCAATCTGCTAATGGGCAACATTGAAAAATATTAAATACTCGAGTAAAATCTATGCCTATTGGATTGGAAGTTAAGATTCCTTAGGCTCCTCGATGTGTTCATCTGACATCGTCCCGTTCTTTTCATTAAACTTGTCATCCTTTTGATTATCGAGAGTAGACAATTTGAAGACGGATGCATAGGGATACATGCTGGAACATACAGAGATGAAATTCTGCTCAAGCTCAGGTGGCAACTTTCCAAAACTACCCATTCGCATGGCATCAAGGATTTCTAAGCAAGTCTGTAAGGTAAATCAACCAGTAGATAAGTGGAAAAGGAAATGGCTGGATATAAAAGCAATGAATAGCTATAAAGTCGGTTGTCAAAAAAGAACTCAGTTGCTTTTGGACAACCTTACAATATAATAATATACGGTAATTTATAATAGTACACGTTACCGAGACGATTTGCAAAATTGAACGATTGAAACAACGATTGAAAAATATCACTTTTATTTTTAATTCAAGTTTATTCTTTTGTACTTGCCAAATAATGATTTTTCTGTATTCCTGTTACGTCATCACACAAAGGTACCATTCTGCGAGTGCGAGCCGTCTTGGTAACGTATACACAGTAATTACCTAATATACTACTATTACAAAGTTAGTTGGGGTCCATAAAACTTCATTGCAAAAAGAGTGGGGCAGAGTTAATTCGAGTTCCAGCGTTAAACTATTCAAAAAAGAGGTCCAATGACCCATCACATTTATATCAGAATTTTTGTTAAATCGGGGCGCATAATAAGTTAGTGTAAGTCGTTTTTAAGTACAGTACTCACTAAATTGATAATTGTGTCATTTCAGCTAAAATAATTCGTTTTTGTATTGTCTTTCCCCGGCAAATATTGTTATATTGATGTACTGTGGGCTATTTTATTGTTAGTTTATGCACAAACACGTGAAACTACTACAGCAGAAACATATCAGCTCTACACATTTAATATTAGATTTTGAAATGATCATAATGGAAAACAAGTATAGATTTGAATGTATGTTCTACTATAAGTCTGCAATTCAAACTTACTTGGAGAGTAATTCCAGACATATCCTCGTCCCAGTTGGTAAGAAATTTCACGGCTTCTACATTTTCTTCAGAACGTAGATGATACCAAATACGACAGCCTAAATGAAGGAGTTTGAGCACATTTTATATTTGACTGTTATAGACTAGCGCTAATTCATGAAATTTTGTGTTGTTGGTTATGCGAGATGTACAGGAAGTCCAGCAGATTTAATGAATTATTCGCCAATGCCACAGAGTGTGAATGCTTGGTGACGAAAAGAAAATTACAAATATGAAGCTGAATGATTCATTTCAAAGGCATTACTTAACAGAGATACGACCAAACTGTTTCCTAACAAGAAAGTAATGCAAACTTTTTGAGGCGGTCGGATTCATTCATTCATTCATTCATTCATTCATTGTTGCTTGAAAATACTAAACTTCATACCATTCATATTAGTCATGGTTCCTTATAAAAAAAAATCAGGAGTCCAAACTATTCACGAAGCTAATTTGAAATTTCAGTTAAGAAACTTTGGTGTTAAGTTTGTAAGTCAAAACATTCAACTCATGCAGGTGTAAATACGGTAAGACAGTTTACAGAATTTAAGATTGAATCCTCACACTCACCTGCCAAAACCTGTGGGAGTGATCTTCTATTTTCCTCAATATATTCCTTATTGTACTCCTCTAAGTTCGTGTTGATGATTAGGCCAGGAAGTTGAGAATTTATAACACTGAGAACTGGGTCAGTGAGATCTGATGGTTTGCTGTATACTAGAAAAATTACAGCATATCACAGTGTGAGGTAGTTTATTTAAATCGAAGAAGCCTGTGAAGGAATCTGTATTCAAGATTTCTATGTCAGCCTCTGTACGTCTTACAAAGGAGATTATGGAAACAGTGTAATGCCCTTTCGGGGCTTTGGAGTTGGGTACATAAAACCCGACCCATTTCCTTATATATCAATATAGGAAATTCTAGAAAAATATCGGAATAATATAAATATCATAAAATAAGATTATATTTGAAATTTACAAAAAAATTAAATTAAAATATTACCTGAAAATTAGGTTGATCAAATTATTATCTTTGAATTAGGATATTTCAATACAATATCTATATTACAATTTACATTGATCAGTAGTCCATTTATACTGACTCCCATTCCAGTGACCAAATAATTGCCTTCGACTTCATCTCCATAGCTCTGCCTTTCAGCACTCATGATCCTAGAGGTATTTTTCACCTATTTTATGACTATGGCCATGTCAAACCCCTTTTTTTATCAGACAAATTGGCTCAATCTGCTGAGCATACCTTTTGAAGCGAATCGAAGTAGGCAGACATGCAGTGAAGGATGTTCTACTCCAGCAGGAGAAATTTTCTTTGCTCTCAAAAGAGAACGAAGCATAAGAAGATATTGATTTTCCCTGTAGTAGATTTCGAAAGCTAGCAAGTGTGTATCAATTGTCCTAGAGAAATGGTGCTGTAAATTCGATAGAAATTTCTTTGCCTCAATCAATGGTTTTTCCACCTAAAGCAACAGAGTAGCGACTGAGAAAACATTATTTTGTTGCACAATTATTATCTGAAATTCGGCAGGAATAAGACTGAATGTAGTGTTAAACTTGATAATTGTAAATACTACATACAGTAAGTCCCAGAGTTACGAACATGCGTGTTACGAACTTTCGAAGATACGAACACGCCTGCGAGAATTAAAAATTTGCGGGAATGGTGTAATTTGCAAATCCATCGCTTGGCGCGTGATTGTCAACAACAACACACATCTCCCAGTCTCTTTCTCAGTCACGTGTGGTCTATCTCGCGAATAGTTGTACTGTGTATTAAGTGATTGTTATCGCGTTTGTATTTAATAATTAGAATTCAGAGATTTTTCGAACCCAAAATGGCAGGAAACAAAAGGAAAAGGTAGTGGAGGTGAAACGAGTGTATCTAAGAACCGATGTGGCTGTATACAGTACCTGTGTATTTATTTCTACTGTGTTGGATTTACGAACAATTCCAGTTAAGAACAACCTCTCGGAACGTAACCTGTTTGTATGTCGGGGACTTACTGTATTTCAAAACCTCTAAGCTGTGCGTGTACATATCTATTGTATTAGCATACCGTCATTAACTTGTGGGCATCCAAGTCATCTTTTTTAACGCTCTCACCATCTTCATCCTGCTTTTGACTTCTTTGCTGCCTGCAAGGCCATTAACAATTTTAGTATTCATATTAACAACTGCTTACACAGTAATATTTCTCATTTAATATCAAAGTACATATACAAATATCGCAAAATATTTTTTTTAGGCCCCAAGTGCCCAACCAAGATTAGAGTTGCATTAAAAAGTTTCTTCACCCATTTATGAACAAAGTAAAAAAATTGACCTTTTTCATCTGTGCTCAACCGGGATTGGAATTGTACTAGAAAGTTTCTATATGTATCTACAATTAATTTGCAGGTTCATGTTCCTGTAGGTGACCTACGGCACCGGAGAAAACTAGAAATGGGCTGTTCCACTGCAAATCCTTATTGCAACCGTCAGCCTCTTACTCTTACTGCTACACAGAGCATATTCTATCCTTCAAATAATAACTTCACAAAATATATAAATATGGGAGCAGTGAATGTGTGACTGAAGAGCTATCGAGAGGCCATAAGAGCTCCTCTTTTTTTTCACCTTAGCTCTGATGTCACATAAGCTCCAGCTCAAGTAGTCTTATGTAATTAACTTTGGCCATGCTCTTTGGTTTCATTCCGAGTGGAATGGTTATATGCTAACATAGTATCTACTTGTCATAAACTACATACCTATGCTTGCTAGCCTTTTCTTGTTCTTGCTGTTTCTTCCGATCCTCCTGAGCTTGTTTCCATTTTTGCTTACGCTGCTTGTTCTTCATTTTCTTGAATTCTGATTTGCTCATCGAGTTTTCTTCTTTTGCTAGAGAATCGCCATTCATTTGCTGAGGCTTGTCATGAAGTTGAATGTAGACCTGTGCACAAATGCATTAAAATATGACCAAAAAGTAATATCAGAGAAACATGCTACATCTGATAATATGACAGTGGCAGGAATATTAATTTAAAAATATAACATAGAGCGGTACAACTACGGGGTTACCCCTCTTAAGTCAGCATATACACAGTTGCATTTCAGCATTATTAAAATTTTTTATAAAAGGAAAGACAGAGTAATGATAGTCTTGGGTGTCTACAATATTTAATAATGGGAATAATGAAAAAAAATTCAGTTGGTGGAAAACATTTCTTATTATTGTCAGAAAATATTGGTAACCGAACGATCTTTAATCACCGAGTACAGGACAAATAAATGTGCCAAGTAACTAGGATGACCTAGTTCGAAAAGATGTTAATAATTACCATATAATATACAGAAACCATACAGCATATTTACCCAAATTCCATAAAAAACTTGCGTTTATGACAGCCAATATATAAAATCTACAACCAACATGTCAGTTTAGAATACAAATGGTTTTACCTTGATAGCAACTCTTGCAGCTTCGAAGTAAAATTTATGTGATCTAAGATCATCTTCTAGTTTGAGCATCTGAACATATGCGCGTAATGTCATTTTCCGCATGCAGTATTGGTGGAAGTCAAACTGGTCTTCCAGGATTTCTCTGAAATGCTGTAACAACACAACAGTACATTGTAATGAAAAATGCAAAACTACTCACAATTCTTCCACATATATTGATGCTTGCAAATTTCAAATATTGATTTCAACTTTTTACCCTATCAATCTCATGACATTTCTTAAGTGCTTCGCCATAATCTTTGGATCCGAAATGAGTGTGGGCACACTCCATCTCAAACCACATGCACTGCATTTCCCGAAGGTATTCTTGAACGCTGACTGTCTGCTGAAATAGGACCATTACGATTAGATAAATCCGATATTAATTCATTGTGCAGAATACGGACTAAATCATTACTCTGGTAAATTTTGAAGCCATATCTTCTGCTTGTGCCACCATATTGTTTCTTATCATATAACAGGCACATTTGTAATTCACATATCTGTCTGCAGTGTCCAGTGATTGAGCCTCATCCATGCATGCTACAGCACCAGGTAAATCTCCAGCCATCTGTCAAAAGAGGTTAATAAAGAATTCATTTTAATTTATTACGAATGTTTGATGAATATTATTATTATCACATCATCACTCTACAAAAATTAATTTTAAGATAATAAATGTGAACGAATAAAGTTTGGTTTTGAAATTTTTTGTTAGCGTCCATGCAAATATGATTGATTAATAATAATAATATCTGATATCTGACCAAATAAAAATGACCAAAATCAAATGGACCAAGAAGCAGTTTCATCCCATTTAAAGAAAGTTTATCCAATGATCCTAATAACCACTCACTCTTAGGATTTTGGCCTTTAAAACGTGTAACTCAATGAGAGTGGGAGTATGTTCGAGGGCTCTATCGACATTCTCGAGAGCCTTTTCAACCCTACCGGTTTTACTGAAATGCTGTGCAATATAGTACCAAGACCAGAGCAATGCCGTCGGCGCCTGCTTCTCTGAATCTGAAAAAAGAATGGAATGTAAGCAAATGATCAGTAATGGAAACTAGGAATTAGTAAGGTTTGGACGATACAGCAACAAGATACAGTTGACAGAAACATTGTGCCATATGGATTTGAGAATAATAATAACTGTAAAAAAAGTCACAAAAGAAATTAGCAATCTCATTACAAATCTAACTACCGAGTTTCATTAAATTATTATTAATACAATCCACACCTAACTCTATCCATATCCTTTTCCCTAAATTTTTTAAGACTACTGAAATTTGTGACTTTTTAATTATAAGCATATCAAAGATGATGATAAACTTATCTGTTAAATTTATTATATCCAACAGAGGAAGGTAAAAAAAAATCTATGGAATTTCTGAAATTTGACATGAAAGTTGAAATGTTATCTGAAAAGAATTTCACTATTATGTCACACAAGAGCCCCTTCATAACTAGGGCAAGGAATTAATGACTTCATATCATTGCCATGTAGCTGACTTATATAATAAATTGTAGTGATTCAAAGTTTGATAAGAATTTCTTATATGGGGTTGATGGATATAACAATAACTGTGACCTGAGTACAAAGAATATAATTCACAAGTGTGCCAACAAATTTTACTTTAAAACAATGCAAGCTAATTTATATATTGACACAATATTTGTTTTTAAGCAATAATTACCTGCTTCATCAAACTTTTCAAACTTTTCTAGTGACGTCAAGTATCCGGTGACTACCTCTTCAATGATATAAACCTTTTCTTTATCTTCGTATAGCGGTTTCAAGTTGACGAACAATGGAGGCACTCCACGCTTTAGGCCACTACGTAAAAACTTATCGACGAGCTCACGAAAGACTTGACCTGGCATTGAAATGAACAAAGGAGGGATACCGGTTACTATTGCTAACATGCTGTATATTATGAAAGCTCTCATCCAAAATTCCATAAACACACTATAGCTTTCTTTTATGTGTATTGAAGCTCACTTGTGGTGCCGATCATGATTCGGATGTGCCTTATTTCTCCCTGATAGCACTTCATTACATTGAGAATTTAGTCACCAGAGTATATGCAGTTTAGTTTAGGTACTTGTTGTACTCATTAGTGTCACGCAAATAGGAGGGCATAATTAAAACAGTACAGGTGACAACTGCAGAAACCTAATAGAGATTTGTGCTCTGTAGTGCCCTCTAGTAGCTCAGCCTATATTTACTCATAATCAGGCGTATGATGTTTTGTTGGAATGGTGCATCTATAAAACAAGCTATTTACAAGAGTTTGAGGAAGATTGTTGTGCGTACAACAATCCAATCTAAACTCAAATGTTCAACAATATAAGGTGTAGTAATTGTGCCAAGCGAGAAGCATGAAATTAAACAGTTTGCAATACCTTTAACAAACTTGAGTGGAATAATTTTAGGAGAATCCATTTTCGGAAATAACAGTGATGCAGCATCATAGATTTGTAGTCTCTCTTCTTCTGTTTGTGGCCTTATTGCCTTTTCAAGTTGTTCATATATACTGAAGTATAAACGCACACAGTTAATACAAAATTTACCAGGCTGTGAAGTTATTAAAAACATTTTTGACTCGGGAATGGGTACTATGAAATTCCGACTTGCATGGGCAAGTGCATAATTTAGTCAAAGAATATCAGTTAGAAACAGCAGATTTGCACATATGTGATATTAAAATGTCAAGTATTAGAATGGTTGTCGTCGTCGTATAGTCAAGGGCAGCTTATAATCGAGGAAATACGGTAACAATATGCGGGTATTTTTTCCTATTTGCTGGTTGTTCGATGTAATTAGACATTTCACTACCTTCCTGTTTAAAAATACTTGAATTTAGGATATCTTTCAAATAATAAAGAATTCGCGATACCCTAGTTTGTAAGGATGGAAATTACACAATTCCTAACCCAGTTTTACTTAGCAGTAGTGTGTGTGTCTTAAAGCCATGTATTGAGATTGGTGAGCGAAAATAAATGTTGAATAAAAAGTTATTCCATTGTTGCCATGAGAAAATTGAACCACATTTACTCATGCCAAGGGAAACTTGTGATTGCATAAGCAACAGAAGTTGTTTCAAAATTCTGAAACTCTAAATATACCACTCGAAAAACCACTCTAACTTGAACCACATTACCAATCCCAACTCTGACTCCCAAGATCCAAGCAGGTCTCAAAAACATCCAACTCCACAGCCCTGAAATTTACCACACCTGTTTTATACAAGGAAATTCTTATTTGACATACTGATGATTTTCCGGATTCCTGTACAGAAGAGATGTATACAATTCCTCTGCTTCTTTGTACTGTCCAAGCTCGAGAAGAATTTCAGCTACATTCAAAAAATAATATTAATTTACCATAATTTAGCACAATTCACAGATCATGCTTTGAATCTAAAAAGTTACCTCTATTGCTAAGCAGAGCATTTTCATCAGCAACATGGGATTCATGTCTTTCTAGATGGTCAAGTGCCTGTTTGTGCATGCCAGCTTCACGAAGAATTGTGGTTTGATAGAGCAGCAACTCACTGTACTCATAGTCAGCAGCTTGATTCTAGCAGACGAAGTTAGGTTTCATTCTCTAGACTATTAACTTCTTCAGTCACTCAAGCTATAGCACAGTGCTTTCTACATGGGAGAATGGTTAACAATAGAAGGAAAAAGATGATTGGTAAAGGAGTGCAGGTCTAACTACCACATTTATTTGAATAGAAGACGCGTTATATTTTTTCCTTAAACCCTGTGACTTATAATCAGGTGCGCCTTTTAATTATTTTAGCGTAAAATCTCTGTGACGTGTTTGATTCAATTCAGTTTCGCTCATGTCATAAGCTAATTATCTCTTTTTTGATGTGACAATTCATTCAGTTATGATATGACTACTACTTGCCCTAGTAGATTGTTTGATTTTTTTTAAGGTAGATCGTTTTGTCAACAAGTGCCAGTAGCTACTCTGATCAAGCTAATTACTTTTCAGCTGCAGTGAACAACCGATCCCATTGTAGTGTATAACCGAGCAAAATAGACATTAAAAACCTTAAAAATGGATATTGATAAGTATGACATAGTTTGAGCAGAGGGTTGTTGGACTGATCTAATCAAGGTTTTGTAAAAAACAGGTTTTCCAGTGGAAAAATCAATTCTTACCTCATTATATAATCGTGGGCTTATATGCATAATTTTAACAAATGAAGTTTGAAATTCAAAGAACTTTTTATGTTAACATTTTTTTACTCCTAGTTTTATTACATACTAGTAGTGACCCAGCCTTGCCTTGTTGATCCTTCAACAGAAAACCTCTTATATGCACATAACCAGATTCCTATTTTAGCCGCTAGGGGGCAGTCCTAAGTAGCATTTGATCCCATCTAGACCTAGACCTGGGTTCCCTTTTCTTATTAATTATTCTGGGATGCATCTGGGACAAATTCAGTAAAGATCTGCTGAGAAATGGTGACAAAGTTTTGAGGCGAACCAACAGACTAACTTTTTGGCTTGTCATATAGATTATAGGATGTTCAAAGGGGAAAGGAATTCATGTTTTGAATTATAATAATTGTGGAATTGAAAATAACAGTGAGTAATATGAAATGCCATAAAATGGAGATTTAGTCCCAGATTATCTAAATTCATGACACGGAACTTCTATAACAGGGAATTAATATTGACTACTACAATTCTTAACTGATCGTTATAACCTGTTGAGTTTTACGAAATTCCTCAAGCACTTTAAATGCCATGTCAAAATCTTTCAGCAGGTGATTAGCAACTGCATAACCAATCCATGATGCTCTTTGTCCTGATTTCAGCTGAAGCAATGTATATCTGGTATCCTGGTATCATTAGTGGAAGAGATGAGAACACGCCATAGCATTGTAATTAATAATTAAGTTATCTCACCCTGTATCCTTCTAAATCTCTCATGTGAACTTGCAGCATGGACAAGTCTCTTAGAATATGCAGATTCTCCTATAAAATGAAGGCTTCATTATTAACAAAAAGTACTAGTACTTCAGGCTTTGATGTGGCGACAATATTTATTTGTGCGAACCATAGTATTTACAAGCACTCATCGTCTTACGATGATCAATGCAATGTTGTATATGATGATTTAGTATATTGAATCTGTTGCATTTTTCATTTTGCTGTTGCTGTTACTTTACACTGGGCCTCCCTTCCCATAATTGTAACGTGAAAGTGTTTTTTATCAAACTATTTTCAAGACTTAAAAAACTAAGAAAGATCATAAAATACACAGATTAGAGGTAAAAAAAAGAGATCTATGACTGACATAAGCCTAAATCGAATCCTGACCGATGGGCCAAAACATGATGTGATCCTGAGTCGATGAGTGGTTGTATACTGCATATGAAATGCTTGGAATAATTTTCCAACGAGCAAAGTTTAATCTATATATTTGCCAGATAAATATATGGATCGGGTGGCTGACAAGATTAGTGATAGAATACCTTTCAAAAATGGACTTCAGATCTGAATTTTATATGGTATACCTTTTAAATATCAGTCTTATGCACAATAACACAAACGCAGGCAAAAAAATGCAGGCAGGAATCCACTTCACCACTTTGGAAATACCTCCCAATACCTAAGAGGTAGGGTAAATGATAATTACCTTGTCCCATCGCAGAGCATTCCTATAGCATTTAATTGCTTCATCATACTTCTTGTCAGACCTCTGCAGCAGTCCATAAACATGCCAGCACACGTGTGAAGTCAAGTCATTTTTCAGACCTCTCTTGACCAGCTCATAAGCTTCTTCTTTGCGGTTGAGACAGTTCAGAGTAAGGCCTTTCATCGCTAAAGTTTCTGAAAAAGAACAAAAGTTAAGGAATAAAGGACTACACCCAAAGACAAATGCAGCAAACACTAGTACCTCCATGCTCTGTAAATTTTGGGTTGGACAGGATCTGCTTTGCAAACTTAAGCCCATTTCGATACTGCTTTTGTTCATAACATTTCTGTGAAATTAAAACAATGTAAATAACAGACCTGGAGTGGTTAGTGAGGTTGATGAAGACACCGCAATAAAACGTGGGTCTGTGGTTGGGCAGATAATAAAATCATGAACATCTTTCGTGAATTTTCTTTCATATGACTTCACTCTTGTTACCCCTTTTTTCCAGCAATCAATTACACACTGTACTTACCAATATCCTATTGAATAAAGTCTTTTCTTTAGGTGGAAGAGGTTGTTTTGAAGGCATTTTGAAATATTGTTTAGTGTGAATAGAATATATATTCGGAACCGAACAACGGAGCTAAACTTGAAATACGTTGAATCCTAATTATGATTAAATAATAAGGAGGTTACTTAACCACCATCGCCTGCAACAACAAAAAGTAGTGAGCTCAAATAAAATTTGAAAAGAAATACTGTACAGCTGAGACAAACAATAGTCAGAAGAAAATGAAATATGTGGCTGACGAGTAAATGTCATGAAATACTACAGTATTCATTAGAATTAGAATTTCGTGGTAACTGGGTTCATGTAAATGACCTGTACTTCATACTCAAAATGTAGGTTTTACAAATAACACTAAACATGATCATTGCCCAAACGACCCCATAGAATCCATATGGTATGAATACACTGGATTTCAAATAAAAAGATATTTCCTAGAATGGAACCCAACTATAAATTTACAGATAATTGCTCTCATACTGTGCTTGTCATTACAATGTGATAAGTTCAAAAATGAATTAGTCTACCATGTCTGAGAACTGGGGTCTTATCTCCAAGCTGCGTTAATAAGGCTACAACAATTGATCAGGCTGTTCTGACAAAGAAAACAGGCTTTGTTTAATTACTCTCAGGCAAAAGATATATACCAAATAAAATTAATGATTTGTTTACATACATGGATGTGCTAAAATGATTTAGAAACCTGGATATGTTACGTTTGATCTATCACATGATGACAATATGTACCCATCAGTTACATCGAGACATTCTGGATTTGTATTTCTGAATGTCAGTAATACGAGTATGCTAGTTGGTATAGAATGATTTGGAACAAGATTGCTAAAAAGCTATGGAAGTTTACTGATTGATAACCCAGAAATCAGTCACATGATCATTGGTTTTATCGAACAATTGTCCTGCAGATCTGTGCTCCATCGGGGATTCTTCTATCTGCTTGGAAGTGAGCACATCGAACATTTGTTCATAGGAAAGTTCAGACATGTCGGCGGACTCGGCAACCCTTTTCGTCGCCGTATAGACAACAGGTGGTGAATAATGGAATTTCAAACATTCCAATTCCCAAAGTGAGCTTTTCATAGCTTCACATAAAGCAGGATCAGCTTGAGAGGCACAATACGGATCATTTTTCATCTTATCTTCTTTGCCTTTGACTTTCTTGTTAAGAAGAAATTGAATGCTTGGGTGATTGTCCAATAGGTTATATATGAATGGTACAAGCAACTGTATGGCGTGAGGGGGAACGAATAGAGTTAGTCTGGCGAGTTTTTTTGCAAAAGCAGCTACCAAGTATGAAGGTATATGGCTGGAGCAAAGAAACAGATTGAGGAGCTGAAAATACCTTTCCTTGTATTTTGCTTCAAATATCCTTGGATGGATGGTGCTGTACAGACGCATGTAAAAGTTAGGGTACTCCAAATTGTGTTCAGTCATCAAAACGAAGAGTCCATTCAAAGCAAGCAAAGCAATGCCACCTTCCAAGTTGAATGACCTTGTTAAGAAATCGGTCAGAAGACAAGGGCTGGAAAAATTAGGTATCACTATTTTATGCAGAATCAACAACACACTTTTATAAAGTCTCCTGCTTAATTTTTGATTGAAAAATGAGAGCCAAGCTGTTTCTAATACTTTTTGTTGCTCTTTCAGGGGCAATTTTGATGATCTACAATTGGTATCTTTGTCATCAGCAATGTCATCAGCTATTTTTTCATTCGTCTCAGCACTCGGCATGTTCTCTGATATGGATTGAAGTACAACAAAAATACCTTGCAGAATTTTGCTATATGTTGATGGAGGCTCCTTTTCAATTTCTTTAAAATATTTTGGAATGAATTTTAGAACACAGTAACGCATATCATCGAGCTGCCAATAGTTTTCAAAAGTATCACGATTTGTCTGGTAAGACCCTGTACTGATCATGAAAGATAATAATCTATGGAGTATACTCTCTGGCAGTTGCTTTGTTTTTGCAGATACACTACCCTCAAATAATTGCAAGACGATATTCATGGTTACTGTGATGCATTCACACTTAACTTCACTAGAATCATGACACAATAGTAGATCCATAATATGATCAATGAAATCCAAAAGAGTTGTTTTGGCCCACGCTTTGTATTGATCAACAGTTTCCAAGTCCTTTCTTTTCGCGGCCATCTTGGAATTTAACTCATCGTTGCGGATGAGTTTTAAGAAAAATTCATGAATTCCATCGATTGCTGTCAAAAGAATTTCCACGTCTTTCGTTTCGCCAAGAACATTGATGACATCTACGATGCCATTACAATTCTTACGGCTAGATATTGCTTCTACTGTCAAGGTTGTAATTTCTGATTTGGTTAGCATTTTGATGTAGTCTGCCTGTGATTGGTTCTAGGTTTGATCAGATTTTTTTACACATATGTACCTGGTAATTACAAAACATATTAAACCTATTTAAAAAGATATGAAATATAATTCAGATTGCAACTGTGTATATCATAATCTCGCATATAATTACACAATGCCCCCCCCTCCTTAGATGGAGCTAGCATGAAAAGGCAACTTATTCCACATTATACATTTAGAGTTTGCGGAGTTTTAAGAAAAATGCATAATTAAAACTTCTAGCTGCTGACCAAAGATTAATCCTTAGATATACAGTCCAGAGCTGCATCGCTTTACCCCACACATCTGAAACATGGCATGGAAGTTAACTATTCTCACACTCCCTTCTCAGTGCGTGAAATGTGGAGAATAAGTTATAATGCAAAACTGCTAGCAACACAAATCTAGCTTGTCTAGTAATTCATGCATAAACGTGTTCTATTATTGACTTTGTTACGCAAACACATATGGATTGATATATTCGAGCCATCCATTCTTAAATGCTCAAAAATGATGGACAACTTGTGAAAAGGTTTCTATTTCCATATCCACCCAAACCCTCGTACATACGTATACATACATGAAATACTAACAACAAAAAACTCTGAACCAAACCTATATTTGAGCAGAGAGGGTTTCTATGAATCCAAAATAAAGAATCACAAATGGGTTTGGCTTTCAGCTTTGTAACTTTATGAGAATGATGTAAAAGAACCAAGAACTGAAGCAGACATGAGTGACTGGTTTTATACGACAGAGCTGACATATACATTCTCCATTTCAATTTATTTTTCTATGATACATTGAAAACGAAAACGAATTCGTTGTACCTACTCTGTGTAGTAATAGTGAAAGATAGAATGGGGGGTAGAATTAGTGTAAACTAACCCAAATTCACATTCACCTAAACAGGCTTCGGAGGGAACCCATTACTAAACAAGTACCCAACTCCGATGCACTCAGTCTATGATCAGATTTAAAAAATCAGCGTACCCTAAGTTTTACCAATATTACTTGCATCAACATCTAGCGGAGATTGATTATGCTTCCACATGTTTTAGCACAATTTACCATCATCTAATCTCACATCTACTGACTGCCAAATACAGCACCTTCCAGTTAGTTTAGCCTACCTCAAGCTCGAGACATGCCGTTTCCCTCTACTTCGTAAGCCATTATTGAATTAACACTGAAATAACCAACACTTGGGCTTATGGCCTGTCGTTACATATAGAATATGCTGCATCTAGTGGTCAAACACGGCAAGGTCGGTTTTCAGAAGAAGCGTGATAAACACGATACACGAACTTTGAAATCATTTTAGTCTTTTACATACCTTTTCCTTTCCATCGGTACTATCCTGGCTTCGAGATTGTTGCTAATATTAACTAAATATCTATTTTAATAGGGATCTCAAAAGTTACTTTCAAAGCACACAGTGGGTGATCAATACTGTGCAGTAACATGAAAATACACAAATACCACCATTACGAACTCTAACCTTAAAGTTTTGAAAAATATTTTGGTACTTAAATTCTTGTATGAAAACATTTGTTACTTTGTTAATGAACGCTCCATAAAAGTAATTCATAAATATTTTCAGCTGCGCAACCCAAAAGTAACCTCATACCCGATAACAGTTTATACTGGTTCATTTTTTTAGAACAGTACATACGAAGAAATGAGTATTTAATGAATGATGATGCAAAAAACAGTAGGTTGTGTAAAAATTGAACCACTAGCATTCACATTTATCTATTTTGGTAACTGCAAGCTATGTGGTTGCAAGGTACCATATGACAAACATACAACAACGCATACTATACTAGATTGCTACAAAAAAATATCATGATAAATTGGCAATGACTAATCCACAAAATTATACATAAATTTATAATTTCCTAAAATACACATCGAAGCCTATAATGCACAGCAGTAAGTTCGTGATATGCCACGGGAGTAATTAAAAAATTGAACCATCGTTAACAGCAGCATGAATTTTACCAACGACCTAGAGCCAACTGGGCCTGAAAAATAATCAAGGCTAACCTTACCCAAGTTTGGGCAAAACAGAGTTGAATACATTGAGACATACATACATAAGTAGGGCATTCAAATGTGTTATTTTTACCTAAAATTATGTGTATTTGCGGTTTAAGTTTATCGAAATTGGTTCTGATTAATAGTCTGTTATTGGATTAATTGAAGCACAACTTACTTGTGTTAACAAAGAAAATGTGTTATAACAACTTTTTAGCACGCTCCACAGGTTGATTTGTGGATGGTAATTTCGACTGAAACGTAACAAAGAATGATGTTATCGTTCTAGAGGTTATTTTATGTCATTGAACTATCTGTCTCTGTTTATTCGTATTAACGGTATTACTTCATTTGTGCTCCCACCCCCAAAGCATTTCCAAAGGTTGAGAACCACCGACTCTACAGGCTCATTACACACAATTATAACAGTTACTTGTACTACATAAAAATTAGCAAGAAAGTTATTTAACAGATTTACGAGAACTGAATACTTTACATCCATTATAAGTTGAACTTCTGGCATATTTCATTACGAGTGCAGATTCTGTTTGGCCATTCACACACAAGTCTCTGAAATTAAATAATAAAAATTTGAATGACAGAAATGTTATTACACTAACTGTTAAACATGATCTTACTTGAGATAAGGTGATATGTCATCCTTTAACCATTTTTCTCGTTTCTTAAACAATATTTCGAATCTTTCTTCTGGAGATTGCGGTAAAGCAGAGCATTCAAAATACTGTATTGTTGATGGTCTGTTCGCATGGTCTATCAAAGCCAAACCCTATAATATATTTACAGATTTCACATGACATCACCACAACATATAAAAGCAATGTGTCAGTCAATGCTGATGTTGATTGGCTGTAGAATTTCAACAATTTCAATAAAAACAACAATACAATATTTTTGCCTGTTCCGATACCTATCTTAAAATATATTTTCTTCAACATTCAGCTAGTTTATATTGCACCACAAAATACCTTTAAGTAGCTTTCATTGGGCACCATTCCTTCAGGAACACTTTGTTTCCAAACTTCCAAGAAATCTGACAAATTAAACTTGCCGACGTCTCGCAGCAACATTTCAGCAAAAAACTTGCAAACCTGATTTTTGAATAAAATAAAGCAAGTACCATTTTGCCTTGTTTCACAAAAAAATAATTTGTCTATTGTGATTCATGTAGGAATGTAACGACCACCAAACCAATCAGTCATTGGCCTAAGTCTCAAACTAAAATTTTGCAGAATGTTTTTTGTACTGATATATAACACAGCCCATTTAGTGATCGCCAACAACCCACTCAACTCCAACAACTTCAAACTCAGAAATATCCATTTTGAGGATTTCAAAGTCTATTTCACCCAGTTTGATTATTTATTTTTATTTTAAAGAACTGTAGCATCTGCTGAAATATTTACATAAGATGCAGAAAAAAGGGTTGTAAAATAAATACAAGAGGTGTCTTTTATGCGGTATACGCTATATAATACGATATAAATATATCATTTAATTTTCAAATTTTAGTATATTTTATCCGCCTGTTCTGTTTATACCATACAAAGATATGAAGTACAGAACTTACTTTTTCTTCAGATAAAATGAAGATAACTTCATTTAAATTGCCAGTGTCACTGGCTCTGGAACCATAGTAAGCCATTAAATGATGCACAATATATCTGAAAATGATAACAGAAAATAATCAGAAGTTATTATTGTTGTTTGAGATAGATAAATATTACTCACTCTGGCACCAATTCACCAGAATCATTTATCTTTTCGCATAAAGTTTGTAAAGGAACCTGCTTGAAATTCCAAGATTCTGAATCTATGACGTTAAAGATTTCACCCAAACAATCCACAACATAGCTGAAATCCAGAAGCCGCCAGTAACCTGATAGAGGAAAAAGTGTTCTAGATGATTTTAAGGAATTGAATTATTGATTGTGCCTTATAATTGTAAATGGTAATTAAAGTGTTAATCCAAAGAAGCGAGATCTTCAAGGACCAATACACAATGCAATAGAGCTTCGAATAGTACAAGTTCAAATGTTATTCATACCACTATATGTATCTCTATATAAAAGTTGTCCCGTATCTATGTCTGTTTTCTTTGCGTTGCACGAAGCACTGGAGAGAACTCAGATTCAAACATCCTGATAACACTCTAATATGACGTTGAATACAACAACATTACGAAACAAATTCAGTCGCCGTCTGAAAGATTTTGGCAAGGCGCATATAGTTCATTGAAGACTTACTGAGTCCATTAAAGAATTACTCAGGCACTCTGCTGGTATTTAATACTAGTTCTGTAATATTTTATAGGCTTACCATCAATGCAGCAGCTTCCAATCTTGAGCAAACTGTTCACTATCTCAGATTCACTTGCTTGAATTAATTTGAAGAGGTCAGACAATGTATACTGTAACAAAACAAAAAAATGAACAGTGAAGTTTAAATGGCTAATCAATAATGCCAAACTGCAAACCATTTCACATGACAGCATCATAACTGTTTGAGAATATGTTTTTTTTATCTCTGATCTGTTAGGGAGGCACTCAGAAGTTCTGTAGATTTTACTTTTTAGGTTCAGCAAAAATATACTAGAGGTTTTTAGTAGGGTTGCACTGAATAATCAGCAGATAATAGGTGTGTCGCGGACGTGGACATTAAAATGTATTTATGTATCAGTATCTCTCATAAGGGATTGAATTAACCTCTGGTTTGCTATTAAAACTGAATTGCTGTGTCACGAAATTATGTATATTTAAATGTGTGTCAGCAACTTGAAGTTTGGGGAACTCTGGTTTAGACTTTTGCTCAACTAATACTTCTTGGTTAGACCCAACCATGAGCTATAAGATGTGTTTGAATAATTGTGCGTAGTCATATGTGACTTGACAATGATTAAAGTAATATGCCAAGTGTATTTTTTTGAGAGATAAAGAACATTACAAAAACAGGTTACTAGTATGTAAATGTCCTTTTTTACCACGCTTCTGACTTACATTTTATCAAGATGACATGCTGAGAATATAATATCAACGACTGATACATAGCCTGCGAGCTATATATACCACAGAGATAATAGAGTTTAAATAACATAGATTACTTTCCGTTTTTCTGAGTTTTCATTTTCCTCTCCCTTGTAAGGATTTTCCTGAAGTAATTTTTGAATTCTGCGTATGTGCGGATATGTTTTCTTCAATTCAAGGTAACTGTTGCTCCAGTTAACAATCTCATACAAGAAAAAGGACAATGTTTTAAAGTTTCGTAGAAATGAAAATATAAATTATCGTTATGTCAAAGCACCTTACTTTGTTGTGTACAACATTGAAACTACCATTTTCAACGCAATTTGACGAAGGAATAATGCAGTCATCAAGCATTAATAAGGTATTAGAAGTACCGGCCTTTTTCAAGTCATATGTGCTATCTTCGGAACACAACACAGCAGAATCAGTTTCTTCACCTCTTATTACCAGGCTGTAATCAACAAAATTACAGTATTTTCACCGATCCATCCACAGATTTAGGAAAACCCAATACATATTGCATACCTTTCTTCCTCAAGAATGTCTTTATCAAGTTGAATTAGGAACACAGAGGTGTCAGAAGCATCTTCAGCAAATTCAAGTACTTGTACAGTTTCAGATAAATCTGCAGCGTTTAACTTTGTTAGTTCGATGGTGGCGATGATGTCTTTTAATGTGGTGTCATCAGAAGCAGATGATGCCATTTCTAAAGTATATTACAAATAAATATAGTTTAGAAAGGCTGGTGATTGGTAATATTGACCAGAGATATTAATATCTCAGCTCTTCACTCTCCAAGGCATGTTTATTTATCAATGCTTAACCGCATACATTGTAGTGCAGTGGCTATAGTACTCCAAGTATTCTATACAGCTGAGTGTCTTGTGCAGAGAGGTGTACAAACTTAGTGGTGAGGCCCCTTTGACCCGGATACCTTTGGTAAGCTTAGGGATCAGGCAAGTTAACACTAATCGCATTGGTTAGGCGAGGTTTGCTGAGGGGTTAGTTAACACTAATCCTACCCCACACCCCAACCTAACTAAAGGTAACCGGGTTTTGGAGGGACCACAATAATAAACTAATACCCACGATGACAAAGATAACTCCACTGGGAAATTCGTAACTTGATATACTGTATTATCATGGAATTAATGGTTGTCGTCCCTCCGTGACACTCATTACAAGAAATCAAAATATGTACGATATATTCTTGAAGTAGCAGCAAGAGCAAATATGGAGTATACTACGATATAATACCGTAAGTATGCCAAGGCATTATATAAACTTAGAAAAAATTTTAAGTTAATTCGTGAATGTGTAGGTAGAGAATTTCCCAAGAGGCGCTAACTACGGTGTCATTGGAGCGTAACTGATTTTTTTTAATAAGCACAAAACCATTTCTTGCCCAGTCCCCTATTACCCCCTTTAGGTGGGCTTGAAAACAATCAGTGGAAAAAGATAATTTCAGTCCTGCAAGAGCTCTGTATTCAACTTCATCCTCATACAAGAAACTTCCTAGCTAGTACCTAGACGTACCTACTCGTTAATGATTGTATTACCTGCTTAGTCACTGGGGGATATGATGGACCCAAGAGGTTACAATAACCTCGGTGAAAGTCACCATCACCGCTGCAGTGACCCCGGCGTTGCCGGTACCCTATTTAACAGCTGGGTTAACT